>BQNB010020566.1:33705-60353 GCA_026074375.1 Tanacetum coccineum
CCTTATTTGTTTACTTCCTCATAGGTTCATACGGGTTTGGGTAAGTGCTGTCAAACGAAGGTTTTGCTTCCGCATTTGTTTTTATACCGTTGTGACCCATTGAACTTTACCCGTCAATTGTAACAGCCGCTCCCTCAACACAAGCAATATTATAAAGTTCCTGGAGTTTAACCGTCTTATTGGATGTGTTGTTTTGGAGAATAGAAGCAAAAGAAGATGGCTTAGACTTATTCTTTTCAAGAGACCCCTCTTTGTTTTCCAAACTGCTCACATGCACGACACCATCAGGTTCCTTAGTATCATTAACGTCATTCACAAGACCCTGCTAGTCAAGAGTTTTATTAACCTTTCCAGTTTCGCCATGTTCATTTACACCAGGCCTATTAGCATCAAATTGAGCACGTCGAGCCATCAAAGGCTTGCCATCCTTACCCACCACAAAGTTTTTCCATCAACGAAAACAATAAAGAAGAACACAGCAACCATGATTAGGAAGAAAAAAAACGCCCTAACCAGCCTCCAATTTGATGATCCCACAGATAATAATTTTCACTGAGACATTAACACAAACACCTTGTGTACAAGTTATTAGTTTGGTTTTTGTTTGATGATTGTGTTGGATGGGAAATTGAGATGGTGGATATATAGTCTGATTATGTGATATTGAGAAACCAAAATCAATTTTGTCTTAATGTGTTATGAGAAACCAAAATCAATTACTGCTAGTGCTACTAATTCATTGGTAGGCCTTCTTAATGAAGTGATGGAAAGAATTTAAGAGGAATTTAAAAGGAGGTTCCTTTGTTCGTTGTTTCAACTTTGTTTGTGTAAACTCAATTCATATATTGAGAGTTGAGATACTCAAAAAACAATGAAAAAAAAAAACAAATGGGTTAATCCATTCATTTTTTTATCATTCACTTTCTCATCTTTTTCTTAAAACTCAAATATCTAGCAAATGATAAATCGTTAAACAAAAAAAAATACACCATCGCGACGAGTATTTTTTTATCTTTCTATAGAGGGGCACTTATATATACTTTCGACGAACTTTTTTTAAATTTTTTTTTTCAATCACGTCAGAAAAAATCTCATGGGATTTTTTGAAATCACATGAAGGCTAGTTTTGAGTACATAAGGCACTTTCATGTTCAGATTGTTTGGAAAATGTTTTGCAAATATGATTATCTACAAACTTTGTACACTATTTAATATATGTATATGTTATATACATTTGCATTGGTGAGTGGGTTTGCGTTGTCCTTAAAGATAGCTTTGCAACGAGCTAAAGAGTATCCAAAATGACGTTAATATTAATGAGGTATGCGTTTCAAATGTGAGTCACTTGTATACACATTAAAACTGATTGGAAAGGGTGCATCCACAGCGCCCTGAGAGTGAAGACGTGAGGTTG
Organism: Tanacetum coccineum; assembly: GCA_026074375.1. Taxonomy (NCBI): domain Eukaryota; kingdom Viridiplantae; phylum Streptophyta; class Magnoliopsida; order Asterales; family Asteraceae; genus Tanacetum; species Tanacetum coccineum. Next base: position 35,120 of record BQNB010020566.1, read on the forward strand.
TTTTATATATAAATTTTGGTATCAACCATTGAATTGTCTTTGGTTTCTTTTACTCTAACAGTCCAACACCTATGTACGCGCGCACAAGGAATAGCTCTGGAGGTTTCGGGTTTCCTGTTTTTAAATTTCCGTAAATCTATTTTATTGAACAAGTTTTACATAATAATTTTATGTAATAGAAGATATGCAAATCTAGTTTACTTATAAAATATTTGTTTGATTATGGCAAAGATGAATCTTAGAGAATAAGACAAGTTTTCACTATAAAAGTTGCCTACCCTCATTCAATTTTTAATAATTCAAAAATGCAACTACATGGCTAACAATTTTCAGCATTCCTACGATCAAAAACACAAAATTTGCTTCCATAATTTTTCAGGCAAGTTTGTCACGTGCGTCAGTACAGCCGGCCGTTGTACCCTAGAAAACAGACGTTGAATCTGGTTTAAGAGAATCATGTTAAACATGAGCCTCATGCCTCGACATTTTATTGCTTTCTTTTAATTATCGTCTATTAAGAGTCTATGCTATTCCAGCTTACACGTGCTGGCGAGGTTTAAGATCAAAGCAAGTATGTTTTTGATAGTTAATTCATGAAATAACAAATTTCCTAAAGTCAGTTTACACGTGTTGGCAAGCATATGTTATTTCAATTTTTTAAGGGGTATTACTTAGGAGGTATGGTACATCCATAAATGTTTCACAAAAGAATTTTTCACAAAAAGATTTGGCATGCATTGATAGGATGATAAAAAATTAAAAGAAAGAGAGAGAAATGAATAAAGTGATTTAATTGGTGACAAGTCATTTTGTGGAAGTTTGTTTGTAAAATTTTTGTGGATGTAGTATTTAAATCCATATACATAGACTAATAATACTTCAACTCACTAAGAAATGGAAAATACTACATCCACAAAAAATTTACAAACAAACTTCCACAAAATGACTTGTCACCAATTAATTCACCTTATTCATTTCTCTCTCTCTCTTCCTTTTAATTTTCCATCATCCTATCAATGCATGCCAAATCTTTTTGTGAAACATTTATGGATGTACCATACCTCAATATAAAATAAACTACCAAGGAGCTAGAGAACTATTACAATGGAATCATACAGGCATTCGTGTTTGTATGTCTTTTAACCTTTAACCCGATTTTGGAATTTCCAAGTTTAGTAAATTGATGGTGAAGATTTCCTTTGTAGCAATCTATTTATGTCATGTCAAAGGTAACAATTTATTTAAAACAAATTACTTAAATGAACAATATATATATACTCGTTTTATCAAAATGAACTCTTTTCTAATGTGTTATCAAAATGAACTAAAAGTGTCACCATCACTATACTGTGTATAACCTTTATTTCCTGCACAACACAACATGACATAGCCTTATACAGATTGGTGGTATGTAAGTTTCAATATAAATTTAACTAAATACAAACCATTGGTGAAACCACAACTTATAACTTATGCATTAAATCTTATATATTATATAAGGAAACAGTAATTTTAAGCTTGTAACTAGTAATTTTCATGTATTGGTCCAAGTAATTGTAAATTTAACTAAATTCAAATCATTGATGAAATCACAACTTATAACTTATGCATTAAATGTTATACATTATATATGAAACCAGTAATTTTAAAATTGTAACTAGTAACTTTTATGTATTGTTTCAAGTAAATATGAAACGCGCATCACATCTTGTTTGTATAGAATATTTTTAGTTATGGAGTGTTTATATTTGGATTTAAATAGAAACGCATAAGATTTTGTATGTATGTGAAGTTTTTTAGTTATGGCGCGTTTTCTATTTGGATTTAAATTAAAACGCATCACAATTTATTTTTATGTGAAGATTTTTAGTTTGTGCTCATATCATTTTGTTTTCATGTGACAGTACAACTTTTATGACGATGCGTTTGGAAAATAAAAACGCGCCATAATTCTATTTTTGTTATTAACCGGCGCGTTTGAAATAAATTAGTTTGTTTCTTTTTTTTCATGTGACAGTACAACTTTTATGACGATGTGTTTGGCAATAAAAGCTGCCATATTTTATATTTTGTTTTGTTACGCTGCATTTGATATTAATTAGTTTGTTTTGTATTCGTGGTGCGCATTTATTTTATGAATCGCACGGTTTTTGTCGGGTCATAACAGGATGTTGTGGGATTGTAATTACTTGGGTTTATTTGTTTTTTCCTGGTTGGGTTTATATTAAGCGCGGGACGTTTTGACAATATGAATCTTCTTTGGGGGGGATGGCTGGCGTGGGCATCTGGGTGTGTGGAGGTGTTGGGTGAATGTTGGGGAATGGGGAAGGTGGGTCGGATTGTATTTTGGTTGGCTATTAGTTTGTGGGAGCGTCTATACAATTTTTTATAGTAGCGATTCTCATTAAAGTTGTTTCAGTCATATTTTTGTGTTTTATTTCGGTTTACTAGGAAGCATGAAAGATCAAAGCGTTTGTTATTTCAAACTTATTTGATTATTGTGCTTGAAAAGCTACATATATAGGAATCAAGAATACAAAGTTACAAATTGGTGTTTAGGATTGCTTACTCAAAATAAATTATTTGTTTTGATATCACATAATTAAATAATCAGCTGTAATAAAGTATGGTTTTAAAATATAGTGTTCGAGTTTGATTATGCTTTTTGAAATTGCAATAATTTGATAAGTTTTTTAGTATTTGGCAAACCAAATTACTTAATGGCATAACATGTAATATGACTAATGTAGACATCTTTATTTTGAGTAACTTATATTTATACCAAATGACTTGACGTTCTATTGCATATAACCAAAAAATAATTATCTTACAACTCTTTACAGTAAACAAGTGAAAGGCTTATGCAGTAAAAATTTCATATACTAGTCACTGAGTTATTTTGTAATTAGGCCAGACAATGGGCTATTATTTAGGGTTTTATTTTTAGCTATTTATTATTTTACTCTGTACACCTTCGTTGTGACGAGTTGGAACATTACCCGCGCATTGCGGCTGAGGCTAGTTTGTTTTTAGAAATTGTTAGAGCCCGATAATGTGTTCATAGTTTGGGCTATGCTAGTCTACTATAGGCGTTTACCATTTGAACACTTTGTTATAGTTGTCAATGCCTTCAGGTTCTGGCGAGGAGTGGTTTATGCATAAAGTTTTTACATTATTGTACATGACATAATGTTAGAAATCGAGAAAAGACTTGGGCACTACCAATATATTATAGAATAGCTCGTAGCGTAATATTTGGAAACTTACCAAGCTAATCGGGACAACATAAGTCATCCTTATGTGTGACTGGCCCAAGCAAGGTATAAATACCCCTCTCCACACTTTAGAGAGGGTTCTTTGTTCATTTGGTTCTTTCACTTAATACATTTTTCTTTCCTTTCTCTCTCTAAGTGCTACAACACACTTTCTCTCTCTAGACTTTCTTTCTTGCTTATTTGTTAAGTGATTTGATACATCTACAATTAGTATCAGTCGCCATGGGGTGATATCGTGAGCTTGTGTGTGTTTATATCTTGTTTAGATTGTTACTTTTGAGTTATTTTTGGTTTCGTGTGTTTTAAAAATCAAACCCGGATTTTTGTGTTTAAAAGTGTTAAAGTTTGTGTTTTTAAGCAAGATCTAAGCCTAAGATAACTAGTTGTGCATGAAAAATCAAGGTAAAACGTCAAAAAGGGTGAGTTTTTGGTATTTTTTGTGAAAAAGTACGTTTTTATTTGAAGCTACCAAAATATGTTTTGATGGTAGCGAAACATGTAGGTAAGCGAAATATGTATGTTGGCGAAATATGACAGGTTGACCTCAAGCGATTTATGTCATTTCTAGGAAACGAAACTCTGCTTAATTTTTCTTTGGTCAAGCGAAATATGTTCAAGCGAAATATGTTAGCAAGCGATTTATGACAGGTTGTTAAATCAAGCGAAATACATAGTTATGTAAGACGAAACTCTGTCCAATTTTAATATTTCAACCGAAACATTACATCGTCATATTCCAAGCGAAACATTGCAAGCGAAACATTAAATTATTATATTCCAAGTGAAACATTACATTAATCAGCAAAAGATTTTAATTTTCTACGGTTTGTCTTACTTTGTAAAATCTCGTGAAATAATTGGATTTCTCGGTTTTAGTGAAGATTTGTAAAATCTCATGGAATATCAATCTTAATCACCAACAACAACATCTCTTAACACAATCCTCCTTTATCACTGTTCGGTCAATCTTTAATCATTTCACTTTTCAATTAAAACAAAATGACTACTTTGGTAGAACACATCATTATTGCTGGAACTGAGAATCATCCTCCAATGCTTGATAAATCCATGTACGGTTCATGGGCAAGTCGTATACAACTTTTCATCAAAGGGAAGAAACATGGTAGAATGATGCTTGATTCAATCCACAATGGTCCACTGGTTTACCCAACTGTTGAAGAAGATGGGCATACTAGACCTAAGAAATACTCCAAACTTACTGAAGCACAACAACTTCAAGATGACTATGATGTTTAAGCAACCAATATCATTCTTCATGGTCTTCCACCAATATGTATGCACTTGTTAACCATCAAGAGGCTGCTAAAGATATTTGAGATAAAGTCAAGCTACTAATGAAAGGCACTGAACTATCATATCAAGAACGTGAATGCAGATTGTACAACTTGTTTGATAAGTTTGCTTTCATTCAAGGTGAAACATTGTATAAGTACTACTGGAGATTCTCTCAGCTGCTCAATGACATGAATACTATTAGGATGACAATGCAGCAAGTACAAGTCAATACCAAGTTTCTGAATGCTCTTCCATCATAATGGAGCAAATTTGTCACTGATGTGAAGTTAGAAAAGAGTTTGTACACTACCAACTATGATCAGTTGTATGCATACCTCAGTCAACATGAATGACATGCTAATGAAGTACACCTCATGCATGAAAGATATCCAGATCCTCTTGCATTGGTAGCCAACTCTCAAACTCTTTATAATCCCTCTCAGTCTTCACAACATTCAGGCTCTCCTATGTATCCAACTCCTCATCAATTCACACCAGTTTATGCAGAACCTATTCATCATCCACTACATTACACTCCTGTCAATCCAATACAACAATCAATTCCTCCACAATCATTCATATCTCCGTCAGTAACACAACAACCTCAAGCTAAATTTCCTCAATTAGACTCCAGTCTCGTTGTTCCTACATTTCAGCAAGGAGAAGATCTGATTGAATGCATTAATAAAGCAATGGCATTCCTATCTGTTGTGGCATCAAGGTTTCCACCTTTAAACAATCAACTCAAAATGTCTTCCAATCCTAGAAATCAGGCAACCATTTAAGATGGCAGAGTCACCGTTCAACAAGTTCAAGGAAGACAAAATCAAAGTTTTATTGGCACTGGAAACCGAGAAATTACTACAACCTCAAGGGGAAATTATGCAGCTGGTCAACCAAGAGTTGTGAAGTGTTATAATTATCAAGGAGAAGGGCATATGGCGAGACAGTGTACTCAGCCAAAAAGGCCACGAAGTTCTGCATGGTTTAAGGAGAAGTTGATGTTAGCCGAAGCATAAGAAGCTGGTCAGATATTGGATGAAGAGCAACTTGCATTCATAGCAGACCCTGGAATAGCAAAAGTTCAAGTTGCTCAACAGATAATCCCTCAGAATTTAGCCTTCCAGACTGAAGACTTAGATGCCTATGACTCGGATTGTGATGATATATCCTTGGCTAAAGCGGTTCTGATGGAAAATCTTTCAAGCTGTGATCCTGATGCTCTTTCTGAGGTACCATATTCTGATTCTTATCCGAATGATATGATTAATCTGGATGTGCAAGAGATGCCGTATTCTGAACAAACACATATTGGTGATTATCCAGATAATAAGATAAAAAGTGATAGCAATATCATTCCTTACTCTCAATATCTACAAGAGTCACAAGATCGGGTATTCAAGATACTAATTGTTCCGCACCAAATGATTTATTAGTTCTATCTTTGGTTGAACAAATATCTGATCATGTATCTAATTTAGATAAGGAAAATCAGACAAATAAAATGGTAAATGAATCATTAACCGATGAGCTTGAGAGATACAAAGACCGTGTCGCCATTTTTGAACAAAGACTTAATGTAGATTTGAACAAACGTGAAAAATTAATAGATTCTCATTCATAATAGAAATGCAAAGCTTGCGGCTTTTCAGCAAGAGATCGATACACTTAAAGAAACTCTTTCTAATCATGTCAAAGAAAAGGAATCTTTATCAAAAACATTAACTGTTTTCAAAACAGAATCTAAAGAAAAAGAGTCTAAATACATTGACAAGGAAATTGTTTTAGAAAAACAAAATAAAGAACCGGAAAATATCATTTGTAAGATGTATCAATCTACGCAAGCAATGCATATGTTAACGAAACCACAAGTTTTTATGATGACACTCAATCAAACAAGCTCTTGGTTATCAAAATCTGTTCAATCTTAAAAAAGCTCAGCGGATTCAATCAACATTATATGATGGTAGTGTTATTGCTAAAGAACATGCTGTGATTTCTGTGATTGATGATGAAGAGATAATGATTTTGGAAAAAGATAGTCGATCAAAGATGCTTGATAAACAAAATGATCTAATTTCAATAGAAAAGAAAATAAATATTTCTCTAATTGATTATTCAAAGCTGGATAAAATAAAAGTAGATTTTGGTAAACGTTTTGTCAATAAAAGAATTGTCTGCAGACAAGCTTTCTAGTTAAAATATTCGAACTATAATCCTAACACATCATTAGGGCACACACACCTGTTAAAATTAAAACTCCTGGTGAAAACTTACATAAGGTAAGTTTGGTAAAATGGAAAGTCTTAAAAAGATAAAAATATCAACTATCGACATCGCGCGCTCTCGCTCACTCTCGCGCTCGCTCGTCTCTCTCGCGCTGTCAACAATCTTATGCTATAACGTGCCAGGTGCTGTGGAGCGTTTGGAAATATAAACAAGCTTCGTTCTTCGTAACCTGACAATAATTCCATTTTTAAAGTTTTAAAAGATACATCTCAATGCGTTTGTTAAAACTATATTATGATGACAAAAAATTTGCAGTTCCCAAAAGTTTGAACCAAATGGAATCGGTCTAAGATCAGTGTTTTGTAGACAAAAATGCTTTTGAAATTCAAATCAAACAATTTAGGATTGATAATGATCAACTTTTGAAACAAATCATGTCTTAAGAAATTATGCATATTGCTGCGAATTCTGTGAATATTCCTGATGTGAAAAAGTCATGTGTGAATGAATGCAATAAGTGTCTGGAACTTGATACTGAGCTTCCCAAAAAGAAAGATTTGATTGAAAAAGATGTTTACGATACACTTTTGAAAAGTTATTCAACACTTTAAAATTGCATTTCTTTGGAATTAACAACTCAACTCAATCAAGAAATTTTTTAAAAGGACAATCCATGAAAACCAAAATGTTCCTACATTTAATCAATTATTTAAATAAATGAATTGAATGCTCAGTCATAAGAACAGGACACGGTCATAAGAAAGTTAAAGGATAGGATTAAATCGTTGAGCGGAAAAGATAATGGGGAAAATTTAAAGAAAGACATTGATGAGATTGAAACAATAAACATTGAGTTGGAGCATAGTGTGACAAAATTACTTTCTGAAAATAAAAATTTAAGAAAAGAACGAGAGCATTTGAAATCAATTTACAAAGACCAATTTGACTCAATTAGAAAGACACATGTACAATCCAAAGAACATAGTGCCTCTTTAATTGCTCAAATCAATGCAAAGTCTGTTGAATATCGATTTAAGTGCTTAACTTCAAGAATAATGTTTTTTGCTATTGCAGCATTGAAAAATGAATTAAGAAAACTTAAAGGGAAAAATGTTTTCGATACTGCTGTTTCAAAATCTATTGCCACTATTTCTCTAGGAATGTTCAAGCTAGACATAGAACCTATTTCTCATAGACTTAAAAACAATAGGGATGCCCATGAGGTTTATCTTGAGAAGACTAGAGAGAATATTGAAACCCTTCGTAGATTTGTAGAATGCGCTAGAAAACAGAATCCTAGTGAACCTTTATTAGAATCTTCTTGCATGTTTACAAAACACGTTCAGAAATTGTTAGTCTATGTCTCCAAAACATGCCTTAGTTTAAAAAAACCTAGTGAGAAATTAGTTGCTGTCACACCAATGAACAAGGACAAAAAATTCAGGTTTGCCGAACCTATCACATCTTCAAGAAGCATTCCCAAGCAGACTTATTCTTTTAAAATCAAAGATTCTAACAAGCCTTTGTTGACTTTTACAGGAGTAAAACTGATGTGAGGGTTGCGAAGACTTCACATGAAGTTTTACAATCTCCTAGGCAGTATACCTAGTCTTTGCAGTGTAGTATAGGCAAGACTTAGGGGTTGTTATCGTTCTCTAGGGGAATAAGTTGTGAAGGCCTAATCATGGTCTAACAGAATTCTAGGGGTTGAGAGAAGATTCTTTTTGTGTTTTTATATTTATAAGAAAGCGGGTAAATCTATGGTATAAGAGGTTGGTTTGTTTAGCTACTAACTAAACTATCTCGCGGATCAGCTCTCTCGTACTGTCGATGTATATGTACTTTATGATAAAACAAATGTATCGCGCTCACGACTCTCTCATGCATGACATCAGTCCTAGATTACTTCTCCTAGATCCGTTGCCTTGTCACACTTGAGATGATTTGTGTAAATATTTCCTAGGTCATGAACGAATTACACGAACCCGCCGTCTATTTAATATTCCGTTAGAGTAACGCACAAGTAGGGTAGTATGAAAGTGTCTTTACAAGGCCCTAAGAGTATTATTAAATGCATTGTAAAAATACCTTACGAGGGTTCAACCATATTAGAGGTAGGTTAGTATGAAGATGTTATCGATGGTTTTTTCTACACTACTCGCGTTTCCCTAGACATATCAACAGTGATACAAACAAACTGGTTTTCTAAAGCCTAACGCGCACATTCATCAACAAGAAACAACATAAAAAAGATCTTCAAACATAAGTTTCATGCAAGCATAGATTAATAAAAGGAATGTTTAGCTCGCATGGTTATAAAGACAGCTAAGAGATTAAATTAATCAAACAATATATAGAACATATTAATTGATTAATGATAAATAACTTAGTTGATTAAAAACTGGATTCAAGTAGTACTATAGGGGTTTTTAAGGGCATCCCTAAAATGAACTATTTAAGCTGCTAGAATGGACTAAGTTCGTCTCCACTAGGTTTATAGAAAGTTACTACTTAGAGAACCCTTAAAAAGGATTTTATATTTATAGAGAAGTCGATGCGACGCGCGCGTCGCTTAGAACTCCTGACGTCGCGCCAGTAGATGATTTAGTATCCTCTTTAGTTCAGGACGTCTTGCGCTACATGACATTCTGACGCTGTCACAATATAGATCACGGCGGCATCGCTTTATGCCTGCGACACCGTCTCCATCCACTGTATGCATAAATCTTCAAGAGATTTGGTGTAGGTCCGAAATCTTGTCCGTTTCTTCTCCAAATGAGCCCAAGTCCTTACATATCGATATGTGTGTTCATATGAGGACGCTTCGAGAAATTGTTGGTCTATACGATCCCTTCTTTTCCTTACAGTAGTAATCATTCAAACGACTTGGAAATGGGATTGTTGTTTGTCTTGACTCGAACATTAGTCTTCTGTTCTGTGGAGTGGATACGGCGTATTGGGGTGATCCAATACTGCATGTCAGGTTTGAATCAGCTTCAACATTGGTCGAGATTGACTTGACATGATCTATCAGGTTGGCTTCAGTAGATCTAGGTAGGCTTCTAAATCCTCTTTCCTGTAGTACCTTGCTTATTTGTCCGATTTGAATCTCTAGAGTTTTAATCGAAGCTCCTTAGTTTCGTATGGCAGCATCTATTGAAGCTTTGATTTCTTTAATCATGTTGGAGTTTTCCTTCATGTACTCCCCCCCCCCCCCCCCCCCCCGCCCCACACCCCTCATCCCACCCCATTTGCTGATTCTATCATAAACTTGCTTAGGGTTTCTTCCATAGACTGCCTTCGTTCTTGGTACGAAGGGTTTGCATTGTTCCTCTGGTAGAATCCTGGAGCTGCTGCTCTATATTCTCCATTGAAAGTCCACTCAAATTTGATGCTCGCGAGTGTAAGCTTTTGAGGGATTTGATCATGAGCTGATCCTTGACGTGGGTAGTTTTGTGTAGTGGGTTTTTTATTTGGTTCACATCCTACTCGAATACACATTAATTCCACTTCTTGATTTATCTTCCAAGATTTAATAGTTGTGCTTTGTATGGCAGCAACCGTCAGAAGTATTAGTCTTCTTGTCTAGATGCTACTATTTGTCCATTTTTTAAAGTATTATCAGTTTCTAATGGCTACGTTGGCATCCGCAACAGTCTTTTAGACGGTATGCCCTTTTGATCAGAATCTGTCTAGTTTGGACAATAATCCGTTATAAAACTCAAGGATACTTCAGTTATCTTTGTTAATAGTGTGAGGTACACTCATCATCTCGCTCTTCTTTAAATCGCTCCCATGCTTGGTAAAGGATTTCATCTGGTTCTTGCTAAAAGTTGTTGATCTCCTCCATTTTCTTCGCAGTACAAGCAGGTGGGCAATATTTGCTTAGAAACTTTGTCTTAAGATCTTCCCAGGTTGTGATTGAACCAGATGGTTTGTTTCTTAGCCAAAGACTCGCTACTCCAGTAAGGGACATAGGGAAGGCTCTAAGCATCACTTGTGTTTGAGTTATATTAAGGATATGGAATAAATCTACAATCTCAAGAACTTTCTCAATGTGTTCGTTCGTTTCTTTATGATCCGAAGTAGTTCCTCTAGAAATTGACCTTTAAATTCAAAGCTATCTTTGTCATCGATTTTAGGCCTAGCAATTTCCGATCCATAGTCAGCTTGAGTTTTGCTCATGTACTATTTCATGGTTTCCGCCATTGTTTCCGCAACTTATTCCTCGAAATATTCTTCTAAATTAGAAAATAGATTGAATTCAGGTGATCTTGATTCGTCAAGACTTAGTGTCTTGAGAAGCTTCCAAGATGATCGAAATTCTCGTTCCGGTTCCTTGAAGGGCGTAAATGGTTCCTTAGTTGAACTCCTTGTCATGCACTACCTTAAACAAGGGATAAACAATCAGTAAGATGGGCTCGGGAGAAAAAAATACAGATATACAAAAATCGAATGTGAAAAACCAGTTCTGTTACTGTATCAGATGCTCAATACGCCGTATTCAATGGATCTAAATACGCCGTATTAATCTTTTGAACGAATACGCTGTATTGAACAGAAAGTTGGATACGTCGTATCCAATGGAAATAGATACGCCGTATCGGTTTATCGAACATAACAGTGTATTAGAGAAAACAATTAAATCACACAAACAATTAAACTAAGCAAATATACAAGCAAACAATTAAAGACAAATATACAGTATTACACCATAATCTATTTCACTAATCTTCAAGGGTTCTCTGTCCCAATCTACCACAAATGTCTAAACACAAAATATTAAATAAAAACTCAAGATTAAATTTTCACTCCCAACTAACGGCGCAAAAACTAGGATTGTGTTGCGAGTAAGGCTGTCGTGAATTTTATGCTTTTTAAGTTTTAAATTCTCTTAACTTTTGCGACTTTACCCAAAACAACACTTTAACGATGAGTGTACCGGCTTTATGCGGAGCTTTCGTGGTAAGTAGGAGTTGATGACCTCACAATACACGTCACTTTCTAAATCATTTATCCCATTCTTATGAGCACTTTTATATATATTGCATCTATTTGGTAATTAATTGACTTTATAGTTGATAAAATGCAGTATTCAGAAGTGTATTGTGAAGACAAGCTAAAAGGCGTAACTAATTTGGAGCTAAAACCCGCCTAGATCAATCGCTCTGCGTTGTTGAAATTTCACCAATACGTGTAATCCAATAAAGAGATACGGCAGTATCCGCTCGACTCTTCTCTACGCTCATCAAGAAAACGGCGCTGACCAATTCTCTCAATCCATGTATTCACTCTGTCTACATTAGCAGAAACATGAAGATAACTACTTACGCACAGATACTTAAATGTCAAGATAAATCATTTGAATGATATCCAATGATATATTTATGAACGTAGTGCGCACTACAAGGAATCAGCCCAATACGCTCGTATCGACCTTGCTGGATACGAGTATCGTGGTCTTTTTCGAAACTATAAAACTAGAAGATTAAAAACGAGTTATTGCAGTGTGCTATACTCAAACATTCTTTATTACCATACTCATCTAAATGACGAATTTTAAAGAGAGATCGCACCAGTATTTTTTAGCAACTATAAATAGAAGACTCAAAAATGAGTTTTCAGTGTGCAATATCATATTCTTTATACCATACTCACTAAAGATGAATTTTAGAAGAGAAGATCAGCCACCAAGATCAAGCATTGATCACGAATCCATAAAAGACATTGTGTAATTATTACTCTTTTAATCGTTCGATTTTAAATTGTTTGATTACGCTTGTATAATTACAATGGTTATGGGTATTAGCCATCTTAATGAAAGTTCAATGTTTGGTTTGTTTTGAAAAATCGAGTTCTTAATTTATCGTTGATTGTTTAATTATGTTTATCACCTCATACTTGTTTATGTGTTTGAATATGCGACCTATCATTCAACTGGGTCTAGTGATACGGACTAAGTAATCTAGATACCAGGATAGCTCTCCATATCGTGTTTCATATGTCTGGACCAATAGGATCACAAATAACGTTCTGTCTTTGCCTTTGAATTATGAGCTTAGTTGGACCGGTAGGTAACCCGTTTATGTTTTAGCAATCATGCTCTTATTTTACTGATAAAGATTGGAATAGTGGACTACCAGTATATAAAACACCGTCAAACAATAGGTGGGTAACGTCCTGTTGGGCTAGGGTTTTAACAGTATCATCACTGCTTTAATTCTCTAAGATAGATTATAATTAAACTAAAGAATGCTTTAGGCGGATGCGCTTAATTGTGACAGGATTAATCGTGTCTAGGTCTTAGGATGATGTCCCGCCTAAGTCTTAAGAATGATATGCCGCTTCGAGATAAGTAAATCATTGCACTAAAACAAAAAAACCAGCATTGAACCGGATTTAATATGGCTAATACAGTTTTCTATCATTTGGCTTGTCCCGCTTTTTTATCTTTTAATCTTCCTCTTTTGTGTTTATTATGTATTGAATTGGTATTTGTTTCCGCCAAACCTATGCCAGTCTCTCAGGCTGAAAACCCCCATATCTTTAGACAACTAAACTAATTAAAATACTGATAGAATATAGGATTAAATATCCACACTTAGTGTTCGACACCCTACTAACCGCGAAACTCCATCTTGACCGGGTTCTCTACCCATTAAAAGTGTTGTTTTAGGTTTGTCGGCTAAATATAAATTTAAAACTTGATAATCAAATAATTGACCCTACACGACAACACATCAGGTTTTTGGCGTCGCTGCCGGGGAGTGAAATTATTAAACCGTATTCTTATCAGTATTTCTAACCTTTAATTAATTAATTTAGTGTAATCTAATTATTTAAATTCTGTTTGTATTTATTCGCATTGTGTGTTTAAATTGCTTGTTTAAATTCCCGCATTTAATTATTTTAAATAGTATTCTGTTTTAACTGATCACCTAATACGCCATATCCACCAGTTAGATATGACGTATCGAACCTTCTGATCAGGATAGCGTATTGAGTTTCACAATCTAAATGGTGTATCTGTTTTCCAAACAATACGGCGTATTGGTATTCAACCGACCTATACGGCGTATTCAGACCAATTGAATATGGCGTATTTGTTATCTGATACAGTAACAGTAGTAAATATCCATTTGTTTCGATTCTACATTTGATTTCTCTCATCTGGACATATCCTACTGAGTTATTGTCATTTGTTTCAGGTAGTGCATGACAAGAAGTTCTACAAAGAACTGCTCTTACCTTTTGAAAACCCGGAACAAAAATTTTGTTCAAGGAGGAGGCTTTTTGATACACCAAGTCCAGTAGAGTCGAATTCACCGGAGTTCGATCACAATTTTGACATCTTAGAACCATCAGAGGAAGAAGTTAGAGAAACAATGACAGAAACAATAGAACAATATATGAGCAAAACCTGAGAAAATTACAGGTCGGGCGTTACTAGGCCCACAATCAACCAAGACACCCCTTTTGAATTGAAGGGGCAATTTCTCAAGGAACTCCGTGATAATACTTTTAGTGGCTCAAAACAAGAAGATGCAAACGAGCACATCGAAAAGGTTCTAGGGATTGTTGACTTGTTTCACATACCAAAGGTAACTCAAAATCAAATCATGCTTCGAGCCTTTCCTGTATCCTTCACTGGAGCTGGAAGTAGATGGCTAAGGAATCAGCAGTCAGGATCAATTACAACCTGGGAGGTTCTCAAAACTAAATTTCTTAACAAATACTATCCATTTGCCCGTACCATAAAGAAAATGGAGGAAATCAACAACTTCCGGCAGGAACCCGATGAAAGCCTTTTCCGTGCATGGGAAAGATTTAAAGAATTGCTGATGAAGTGTCCTACACATTATTTGACCGATATGCAGGAAGTCATCTTGTTTTACAATGGGCTTGATGTTCCAACTCGACAAATCTTGGACTCAAAGGGTGCCATACCTTCTAAAACTGCTGCTGATGCTAAAATAGCCATCCAAGAAATGGCTGAGTACTCCCAGAAATGGCATAATGGAACATCATCAAGGACCAAAAGTACTGAAACTTTTGACGGTCTTGCTGCTATCCAAGCCCAACTCAACAATCTGGGATGAGAAATAATAAAAGTAAATGATAAAGTGTACGCTGCTCGGGACGAGAACTATGCAAGGGACCACACTATACAAAGGATTGTCCATAAAAGGAAGAAGGGAAAACTTTAGAAGAAGCTTATTATACATAGTTCAGTGCACCCTATCAACCTGGAGGACAATATAGAGCAGTAGTGCTAGGATTCTACCAATGAAATAATGGAAACTCTTCGTATCCTGATCGAAGACCAAGCCTAGAAGAATCACTGACCAAATTTATGGCAGAATCAGCTAAAACGCATGAAGAAAACTCGAACATAATCAAAGAGATTCGAGCTTCCACTGATGCAGCAATAAGAAACCAAGGAGCTTCGATTAAAACCTTGGAAATACAAATCGGTCAGATGAACAAGGTCTTGCAAGAGAGTGGATTTAGAAGCTTGCCAAGCTCTACGGAAAGAAACTCTCGAGACCAAGTTAAATCAATCTCAACTGCTAAAGCTAATTTTTTTAGGATACGCCATATCGGGCACACAGCACAGGAGCACATTGTCTGAAACAGTCCTTTTTCCAAATCGACTGCAAAACATCAGTTGTGATGACTGGAGAAAGGCATAAGATGTGAAGATTCTGGATGCTTATGATCACACCTTGCCTTCAAAAGAAAAAGACCCAGGGAGCTTTACCTTACCTTGTTTTATTCATAATATTTGTTTTGATAAAGCTCTTGTTGACCTAGGAGCAAGTGTGAGCGTTATTCCATTTTCCACCTACACCAACCTTGGTCTAGGAATTTTATCTCACACTAGGTTGACCATCGAACTAGCTGACCGAACCATTAAGCAATCAAGGGGTATTGCTGAAAATGTGCTAGTAAGGATAGGCAAATTTATTTTCCCTATAGACTTTATCATCTTAGACATACTCAAGAATGACGATGTCCCTTTAATCCTCGGATGACCATTCTTGTCAACTGTCCACTCCAAGATTGATGTCTTCAAAAGGAAGATTACTTTACGGGTGGGGGAAGAAAAACTTATTTTTAAAAGTATTAAGCCCGCCACTAGCATAATCAAAAGGGTCTTTGTGATAAAAAGTCTTGATCTAGAAACAAAGCTTATAGGAGAGGGTGATGAATCATTCGACCCAGCTTATGGTAATTACATAGAGTTAAATGATTTAGATACACCTCTAGAAACTAAAACAGATCAAGATTTTAAGCCAACTTTTGTTAAAACCAACTCTTATAAAATGAAATTTTCTTGTGTAATCGGGTATAAGCAAGTTAACGCTGACCTCCTCCCTTCCTTGCCCATTAACTTAATTTCCAAAAGATTTTATTATTTCATAATTAAGGACAAGGATGAAAGGAAGAGCCATGCTGGCACTTTAATAGATATACCAGTTTTTGTCGGAAATTTTTCTATTATTTCGGGTTTTACCATCATTAATGATGATGATATGGCAAAAGACGTTGTGCTCAACATGAAATTTTGTAAGAAGTACGAATCATACCAAATGATTATGAAGAAATTCGCTCTCGGTGATAAGTACGAGCGAATCATGAAGGATGAATAAAGAGAGAAAAGAAAAAGGTCAAAACTAAATACCAGCTGATATAAAGTGCTTCTCGGGAGACAACCCGGTCATTTTAATTGTTTGTCGCATTTTAAATTATTTGTTGCACGAGTCTGTCTTCCCAGATACTCAATACGACGTATCGAACCCCTCTGGATACGGCGTATTGAGATGTCTGGACGTTATCAGTTTTTAACACTTAATATTTAATTTACAGTAATTTAATTGTTTCTACAGGAACAATACGGCATATCCTAGGGTTTAAGATACGACGTATTGAACCCTGTACAGTTGTGTGTTTAATTGTTTTCTTGTACCATTGTAGCGGGATAGAATTTGCACTTGTCTACTAATCTTTTATACAGGACCTGCTAAGTCTTGCTGAAGACTATGATATGGTATATGCTGAAAAAACATGTGATGAACTTAATCCCATCCAAAGCAATAGCTGAAGAATGGACTCATCTTGGAGAATTATCACGAGCAAAACATCACGTAGTTTTCCATTCTAATTCTATTCTTCCTTATTATTCATTATTTTATCTATACAACGAGGACGTTGTATAATTTAAGTGGGGGGATAGAGAATTAGAACTTGTCTTGTTTTAACAAAATAACATGCAATGTGCTTAAAAATGGCTAAAATTTAAAATTTTTCAGCATGACTTTTGTAAAAATCATTAGTTACATTACCTAGCGCACTATAACCCTTGATACATATTGTAAGAATTAACCTATTCCATTTCCAACTTCCTACTAAAATCTTCCCACAAAATTATGAGTGTGTCGTGATGTAGTGGACTTTTAGGAACTGGTGCATTTATATCACTCGAGAACCGCCATGATAAGTACTAAATGGAGTTATATGAAGAACATGTTCAATGGATAATTTCTAACTTAACCACAATAGCCAACATGTCGTAAAATTAAACATTCAACACTGGTTAGTTAACTGCTCCCTGAAACCCTTGATTACTCACATTTTAGATAAATTCCCATAGAACCACCTGTTGAGCCATTCCTTCTTTTCTAGCACCAATTAAAATGTTTTTGTTACACCTTTGCACCTTAGCCTACCATGTAGATTAAGCCTATTTTACCAATGTTGCTAGTTGCTTTCGTGTAAAGTCTTGTATTTCCTATGTTAAAGTGAAAATTTTATATCTATGTAATAGTCGGGAAATTGGACAATGCAATGGGAAAATATTTAGCTATGTAGTTTTGCTACTATCGTAATTTAAATCATATCGAAGAAGAAGTTTTATGAGGAAACAGATTAACCGATTAATTATGATAGTAAGACGGGGAAACCAAACCGAGATTTTATGATTTATTTTTTGAAAAAAAAAAAAAAACAACGAAAGAAAAATATTCGGATTCGAAGGAAGTTTTAAAACCTAATAATCACTTGGAAGGATCCGATTATTCGTTGAAAACGTTACAAAAATCAACGATGTAAATCATTAAAAAGTGGTCGATATCACCACTTAAGTAGTAAGTATTAAAGAACGGGGATGTAAGGAAACTTGACCCGTTATCGGGAAATATGCGAACTTAGTTGTCTTTGTTCATTTCTGTGAGATGAAACGGTATTTCTATAATTCAAGTCTTGTCATGGAACGGTCGTGGGGAAAGCTACTAGCAACCGTACCTTATTTTGTTTGGCTTAATCTGAATTGTTTCATGAATTTTACTTTAACACACCCATTTTACTTCCCTTGTTCCTAGCTACTAACCTGAGTGGCTACTCGAACGAGGACTTGTTCAAGCATGCATGTCTATTCCATTATTACGGCCATGTATGCATGTCTCAGCTTCCTTGTTGGATGACGACTTTTGGTGAAAGTTAGAACCTCCCTACCCTATATCGTTCTTCATCCTAACCGCTGGTTAAACACGAACAGGGATATGTGTTCGGATTGTATATGTCTATTCCATCGTTACGGCCATGTATATACGATACAGCTTCCTTGTTGGTGTGGTACTTATGGTGAAAGATTGTTGAATGCTTAATTGTAAGCCTTCTTAACACAATTTAGCTTTTGACTTGTTCTTCCTTAGCTTTAGCGGTGGAGATGTGTATCCTTGCCAAGCCTATGATACGAAGCTAATCACGACCGAGCAATTAAGCGTACTACTTAAATGTTGCACCCTAGATTAGTTGAGTGATCTGAGTGTTTTTCATTTCCATATTTCGTAAGGATCTTGGTCATGTATATGTGATTAGAACAACACGATGCCTAAACGAAAAATCCTAAACTTCGGTTGGGACACATTTTCATAAACCAAAACTTTTTCTAAGGTCTACTTGAGGACAAGTAGGATTCAAGTGGTGGAGGTATTTGATGAAAATCAAATAACTCACTTTATTAAATCATCTTATCCCAAATGTTTTGCCCACTATTTTATTAAATATTGCATTATTTGGTACATTAAATGCTTAAAGAAGTTGATAAATGGCAGGAATTCAGGAGTGTTTTGTGAAGACAACCTAAAAGAGCGGCGTAATTTTTGAGCTAAAATGAAGACATTTACAGATTTCTAAATTTTCACCAATAACGGCGTATCCAACTAAAAGAGAATACGGCGTATCACCCACGCCAAGCTTCACAAGAAAACGCATTTGAACCAATTCCCAATACGGCGTGTCACTCTGTCTACCTAGTCCGTATCCAGGAGGTGGGGAGATAACTATTCAAAGACCCAGTACAATCAAGTAAATTGGAATGAATATTAAGATTTATTTACAAACGTTAGCACGCACTCAAAGGAATCCATCCAGGCTACTATGACTATCCGACCCTACTAGATACGTCGTATCAGTATTTTTTACAACTATAAATAGAAGACTCAAAACGAGTTTTCAACAGTGTGCAATATCATATATTCTTTATACATACTCCACTAAAGACGAATTTTAAAGAAGAAGATCATCCACCAAGTTCAAGTATTGATCACGATCCTAGAAGATATCGTGTAATCTTTACCCTCAGTATTAAGCCATCTTATGAAAGTTCAATGTTTTGGTTTGTTTTAAAAAATCGATTCCTAAATTATCCATTGATGTTTAATTAAGTATATCACCTCACACTTGTTATGTGTTTTAATAAGGCGACCTATCATTCACTGGGTCTGAGTGGATACGGACCAAGTTATCTAGATACCCGGGATAGCTCTCTATAAACAACCCCCATAATCACAACAACTCAACGAAGTAGCCACTTGATGCTACTTCACAGTATATAGTACAAGTTATAGAAAACGACCTTAAAAGAGAACTTATAAAAAATGTCACATTCGATAAAATCTCATAGTAAAATCAGGTTCCTATAATTATAATATAACAAGATTACATAGAGTTTAAAAACTGAATCATTTTGTATATTTGAAATTAAAAAGTTATCGAATGGGAAGAAAACTGAGTCTTTGAGTTTTGTTGATATCCATGCGTCTCGAATGCTCCTAAAGCTCAGGTAACAAGATATAACCTGAGAAAATACATGAAAAAAGGTCAACAATAATGTTGGTGAATTCATAGGTTTAAGTAAAAAAACGGTATTGAAATAAATCAAGTAATATTTCAGTAAAGACAGTAGCGTTTCCACATTAGAAGAACTGCTTAAGAAATCCAAGTAGTAATTTAAAATATCAAGTTTGCTTAGTAGTGGACTACAAGGTATAAGATCAGCCATCGACAATGCAACGAATGCAGTGTCAAGTAATAGAATTATCCCATTGAGCTCGTGACAACCGATCCCTTTGACGAGAAAATATAGTTTGCCCCAAAAGATTAGGTATTATTGCTATATACCTATACTTCTCAGAGTAATATATCCGTTGAAAGTGGGTGTTCCAAAAGGATTCAAACCCCGGACGGGGAGTCCACCCCATAGTACTATTAATTACACTAGCGTCTACCCATCACATGTAGTTAACGGTTCATGATATTAGGGTCTTTAGCAATAGGTACTCCTACGATAATTCATAATAATGGGTCAAGTATACCTTTCAAGCACTTGTGGCCAATTTAAAACAGGTATATGTTCAAAACTCATGGTTTTGTAAATAGATAAACAATGATCTCAAATCATTTAGTAAGCAATTCAAGCTTTAATAAATTCAGTTGGTAAAACAACCATGTATTAAAAACATGTATTAGAAATCAATTGAAAGCAAGTAAAATCTTTAGTAAAAACATTCATTAACGCGTTAAGAAATTGGAATCAATAATTTTGCTTAGTAAAACAAGCATATATTCTCAACCCGATAATAGTTATGAAAACCATTAAAGAAGAAAAGATGGGCTATGAACTCACCGAGGAGTTATGAAGGACTCTTAAAAATTTTCAAAAAACAGTTATAGTCTAGGGTTTTTAAAACGACCTAGTTCGCTATAACGAGTGATCTGATACAAATCTATAACACCCCCAAAATCACAACAACGCAGCGGAATACCACTTTGGAGTGCTACTTCAGATTAAAAATTACAAGTTATAGACAAACGACCCTCAAAAGAGACGTTAGATAAAATGTCACTTTCGGATAACAACTCATAGTAAAATCAGTCGCAATAAATTTAATAATGATAATAAGATTACAAGAGTTCAAACGTGAATAATTATTGTAATATTTGAAAGTTAAAAAGTTATCGAATGTAAAGAAAACTGAGTTACCTGAGTTTTGTTGATATACACGTGTCTCGAATGCTCCCAAAGCTTAGCTAACAAGATATAACCTGAGAAAATACATGCAAAAAAGTCAACAATAATGTTGGTGAATTCATAGGTTTAAGTAAAAAAAACAGTATTGAAATAAATCAAGTAATAATTCAGTAAAAAAAGTAGTGTTACAACATTTAGAAGAATTGTTACCCAAAAATCCAAGTAGTAATTGTAATATATCATGTGCTATAGTGGACACAATGTAATAAGATCAGCAAACGACAATGCAAACAATTTGCAGTTGTCAAGTACCATATTTATCGCATTGACTCGTAACAACCGATCCTTTGACGATAAAAATTATTTTTCTCAAAAAGATTAGGTTATTATTGCTATATACCTATACTTTCTAGAGAAATATATCCATGAAAGTGGTGTTCCAAAGGATTCAAACCCCGTACGTGGTCACCCTAATAATACTATTTATACACTAGCTTCTACCCATCACAATAGTTATAACGGTTCATCGATATTAGGGTCTTTAGCAATAGTACTGCCTACGATAAAGTCACAATAACGGGTTCCAATATACCCTTCAAGCACTAGTGGCCAATTTTAAAACAGAATATGTTTCAAAACTCATGGGTATTGTAAATAGGATAAACAATGATTCTCAAATCATTAGTAAGCAATTTCAAGCTTTAATAAACTCAGTGGTAAACAACCATGTATCAAACATGTATTATAAATCATGTGAAAAGCAAGTAAAATCTTTAGTAAAAACATTCATGTAACGCTTAAGAAATTGGAATCAATAATTTTGCTTAGTAAAACAAGCATGTATTCTCACACCAAAAATAGTTATGAAAACCATTAAAGAAGAAAAGATGGGGATATGAACTCACAGAGGAGGTATGAAGGACTCTTAAATTTTTTCAAAAAACAGTTATAGTCTAGGGTTTTAAAAACGACCTAGTTCGCTATAACGAGTGCTCTGATACCAATCTGTAACACTCCCAAAATCACAACAATGCAGCGAAATACCACTTTGGAGGGCTACTTCATAGTATAAAGTACAAGTTACAGAAAATGACCTCAAAAGAGACGTTAATAAAATGTCACATTCGATTAACATCTCAGAGTAAAATCAAGTCCTAATAATTTATAATTTAACAAGATTACAAGAGTTCAAACGTGAATCATTTTGTGTATTTGAAATTAAAAAGTTATCAAATGTGAAGAAAACTGAGTCCTTGAGTTTTGTTGATATCCACGCGTCTCGAATGCTCCCAAAGCTCAGCTAACAAGATATAACCAGAGAAAATACATAAAAAAACGTCAACAATAATGTTGGTGAATTCATAGGTTTAACAAAAAAACCGTATTGAAATAAATCATGTAATATTTTAGTAAGAAAGTAGCGTTACAACATTTAGAAGAATTGTTATCAAAATCCAAGTAGTAATTTAATAAATCAAGTATGCTTAGTAGTGGACCACAAGGTACAAGATCAGCCAACGACAATGTAACGAATTCAGTGTCAAGTAACAGAATTATCACATTGAGCTCGTAACAACTGATCCCTTGGACAAGAAAAATATAGTTTTCCCCAAAAGATTAGGTATTTTTGCTATATACCTATACTTCTTAGAGTAATATATCCGTTGAAAGTGGGTGTTCCAAAAGGATTCAAACCCCGGACGGGAAGTCACCCTATAGTACTATTTATTACACTAGCGTCTGCCCATCACAGGTAGTTAACGGTTTATGATATTATGGTCCTTAGCAATAGGTACTCCTATGATAATTCACAATAACGGGTCAAGTATGCCCTTCAAGCACTTGTGTCCAATTTAAAACATGTATATGTTTAAAACTCAAGGTTTTGTAAATAGATAAACAATGATCTCAAATCATTTAGTAAGCAATTCAAGCTTTAATAAATTCAGTGGTAAACAACCATGTATCAAACATGTATTAGAAATCATGTGAAAAGCAAGTAAAATCCTTATTAAAAACATTCATGTAACGCTTAAGAAATTAGAATCAATAATTTTGCTTAGTAAAACAAGCATATATTCTCACCCCGAAAATAGTTATGAAAACCATTAAAGAAGAAAAGATGGGGCTATGAACTTATCGAGGAGTTATGAAGACCAGAAGTAGATGAATTATCGGATGAGCGAGAAGCGTCTAAGCACAACCTAAAAGATGTAACGTGGCTTAGAATGTTAAAGAAGATCGATACGTAAAAATAGTAAACATAAATCGAATGATCACGAGATATGTTTCCGAGATATGCATGGCATTGCATTATAATTTAACCGAAGTATTTTTATCCCCAAATTGGTATACAACCTGCACTTATACTACATTAAGTGTCTACTAAGCCTCACTTAGTGATTCTTATCTTATTACTATGTGGCCGCACTTTTATTTCTCAAGAAAAGGCGTAAAACTATGTTGCTGAATTTTTAGTCAACTTTACAAGACCATATCTCTTAACCTATCTATACTCTCTAATAAAATAAGGTTTTGCACAACTCCTTTAAGTACAAAAATTAAATGTCACCATTAAAACTATTCTTTAAATAAACCATTTGTACAATAGCCTAATGCACCATTTAAATGCACCTTCTTAATTCAAGAAACTTTGATACCTATTTAAGGAGAGCCATTTAAGAAAAAAGCATAATTTTTTTTTTATGTTACAGTTTTGTAAAGTAGAGGTCAAATAACTATTTTTGTTAACTATTTATAAAAAATAATCAACTATGATACTCATTTAAAAAAACATTCCATTTAATATAACCAAGAAAAAAAGCATAATTAAGTTGTTTGTATGTTACAAGTTTTGAAAAGTAGAAGTCAAAAAACTATTTTTGTTATTCATTTAATGTAATATTGTTGATGAGTAGTCAAATATTGTATTATCTTAACTATTTTTGTAAATTGTAATCATCTCTATAATCATGGAAAGTTTTAAAAACTTACAATTAAGTTTTTTTGTATCTTACAGTTTTTAAAAGTGGAAGTCAAGTAATTATTTTTGTTATCTATTTAAAAAAGACGCGTAATTAACTTTGATACCCATTTAAAAGTGGAAGTGAAATTTTGTATGGTTCGTAATTATGGATTTCGGTTGAAATAACTATTTTTGTAAATTGTAATCATCTCCATAATCATGGAAAGTTTTTAAAACTTACAGCAATGATATAGTTAGAAATGAATCAAAGTATGCGTTAAACTAAATTTATAATCATGGAAAGTTTCAAATTGTAATCAATTATGCGTGAAACAAATTTTTGAAACACTTTCTATGTATACATAATACAATGGTGTTGAAAACATATTTAAGGTATGAGTGAAACAAATTTTTGAAACACTTTCTTAATTTTAGTGATTATTTCCTCATGTATTACAATGATATATTTTAATTTAACTAAGAAAATGAATCAAAGTTGTTAAACTTTAATTGATTTTGCGTGTTATTATTTTTAGCAACATGGAAATGATTCAAAATTTATTAACCTATAAATGGCTGACCCTTATGTCGTGAATTCTACACAAATAATTGTTAAAAAGCATCGAAAAACCTTTTGTCAAGCACAAAAGTGGAACCATGCCCTGATTTTAGTGGTTCTTTTTATGGTTTTGACTTTAGAAGGTACAGATTTATAATTGATCTGCAGCAAGTAGAGGATGGCCAATTTGGTATGTACTTTTACAACTGTATTCAAATATATTTTTGTGGTATATTTTATAATAATGGTTCCACTTTAAATAACATCACTTTTATATATATTGGACATGTCATTGCGTGTGAAGATCTCGACATGTATGACAAGAATGGCTAATCTGGTAAAAAGGAGCCACTGACATTAGTTGATCATGAGTACGTATAGACCCTATTTGATCAAACAATTTTCAAAACAATTTTTTTTATACTATTATTGACATCGCATGTGTTGTACATTTGTAGGGGTAGCGAACTTCAATGCACATTGGGAGTGCGTTTGCACAACAGTTTAATGACTTCTTTGTTAGACGAATAAGTGGCCCAAGCCCGATTGTGGGCTTGTGGTCCATTAGAGTTAGGTTTGATGTTGCTTATTTACAA
>BQNB010020567.1:2658-52658 GCA_026074375.1 Tanacetum coccineum
TGTTTTAACTTTATTTTCCATTTTGAGCTTATTTTGTAGCTTATTTTGAGTCCGCTTAATAGCCCTTTTAAAAGTGAAATAGCCAAAATCATACATACTCTTTGTGACTAGCAGTTTTCTTAAGCAAATTTAGCAGCCTTATTTTATTTCAAATTCTTTTATCTTTGTTTTTTTAGAAAGCCTATAAGCTAGGTTATAAGCTCATATAAGCCTTTAGCCCTTAAATGTTCATATAGTGGCTTAAAAATAAGCCCCAAAACTGTCCCATAGGCTGTTGGTTTTTCAGTTTGTACTTATTGATTAGTTGCTTTTTCTGCCTGTTCTAGCTTATCTTACTAGCTTATTTTTGATTATATTTGCTTATTAGGAGCTAGAGTTGGTTTGTTTTTGCTTATTTACATTTTGCCTTTGCTTATTTGTCCATAAAAGTAGCATAGCAGCTAGCTTTTCTTTAGACTTTGTTAAAAAGAAGAAACTGCCTTTTTGATTGCTTACATTTCTGCTTATTTTAAGTTTTTGTAAAAAAGTATCTTTTTTAAATTAGCTTATTTTTACCTGTTTTACAAGTTAAAAAAAAAAGTTTTTATAAAAAGAAGAGGCCCGGGCTCGAACCCTGGACCTCCCCCTTTTCACACACGATACACCACAAACACACACTAACCACTATGCTACATTAGCTTATCCAACATCCATTTGCACAATTAAATCTTTATAGTCACATTTTCCTTTTTAGCTAATAAGCACTTTTCTGCTTATTCTAGCTTATTCTATAAGCCACCATTCCAGCTCTTATTTTTCTTAGAATCTAATCACTTCAAGCTACTTTCCTTTATTTTTTGAGATTTTTCTAAAATTGTTTGCTATTTTTAATTATTTTTTCTTTATAAAACAGTTTTTAATTCGTAATAAATTATAAAAAAGTCAAAAAAAATATAATTTTTTTTTAGAAAATTTTATTTTATCATATTGCACTTAGGAAAATTAGTTTGGGTTTCCTAGGGTCATTTTTGCAGAATTTCGTTTTTAAAGAACGGGTTTCGAACCCCGTTCTCGTTTTCTTCGTTTTTCAACTTTAGAAGTTTTTGTTTTAGGATTTTCTTTAACGTTTTATTTAATTAAGTCATTTAGGATTATAAAAACTAAAAAAATCATTTTATGTTTTAATTTTGATAATTTAGTAGTTTTTTTTAGTCGTGTTTTTACGTTTTCGTCCTCGTTTTTAAGTTTAATCCCTTTCTAGCTTTTGTTTTTAGGTTTTCTTTACTCGTTTTTAAATTTAAATTGTAGAATTAGTTTCCAAATCCAAAAATCTTCTTAATCCCATTCAAACGCGCGATCACAAACGTTCTCGATTTTCAATTTGCACCTCGACGGAAGAACGACCCAGGGGATTTTTGATCTAACTTTGGATAAAAGTAATCGATTTGAATCTTTCATAATACTTATCGTACTATAATTGAATTATAATCTTGAAATTATCCTTATATATTTATTATATTTATTATAATTTATATATACAAAAAGGTTAGTTTTAAGAGTTATCATTTTGGCGCCGCTGCCGGGGAGGTGTAATCGATCATCGTTTCGTTTGAAGATTAGTTTTTGAAGACCCTTCCCTTGTGAAGTTCTCATTCCCGTTTGTGAATATTTTCTTTTATTTAAAAATATAAAAAAAATTAATAAAAAAAATCAAGAAAAATCAAAAACATAAAAAAATTGTCCTTAATCAAGAAATAAAAATCATCATCAATATAATGCTTGCATCTTGAGCATTATCATAATAAGTTCCCGAACAAAAGATTCAAAACCTGCCTTTGTGTCACTAGCGACGTACGGCTCACCTTTAAAAGTTTAACAAACTCTAAGAGGGGTATAAGGAGGGTTGTTCTGAGGAACTACGACCTTAAAGGGGAAAAATTTTTAATAGCTTCGCGTTTTCCTACTCCTTCGCTACTTTGTGCGTTTTCTTTTAAAAAGCTACCGTGAAGCTTGTCGATTATTGGTTTTAGTTATTCGATCACGAGGCATGATTTCCTAGAAAAAGAATAAAATCACATTTTAATTTCTTATACTTGTATTGGTAATTTAAATTCATGCCTAGTGTGTGCCTATATGTGACAAATAGGGAGTAACGGTTAACTCGACCTAAAAATAGATTCCTAAGAGTTAACCTAAATGCTCCTTAATTTGATTTTGCTCATCCAAACAAGTCGAAAAATACATATGAATTATGTATCTCAATTTTTTTTCATGAGATCTTTATGCATGCATTCGAAAACGTTTTTAGCTCGTATTAACAATACATAACAACAATTTTATGATGTTCCTAACGTGAGTGATTTTAAAATAAAATTGGGGTTTTGGTTCGAAATATTTTTTTTACAAACTCACTAATGTATGCAAATCCTATGTCTACAGGAAGCATATTAGTTATACATTGTATCTTAGTAGTCTTAGTCGTACAAAATTGAAAGAAAAATGAAAAATCCCGAATTTTAATTTTTTGTGTTCATCATGCATCCTAGACTCAAATTGAAAGAAAATAGATGAAATGAGTTACAATTGATGATGTCGATGATGTTATGAATGATTGTAGGGATATGAGGGCCGCCCTCAGCGAGGCATTTTGGACTTAGTTTTGATAAAAAATTTACAAAGAGGAGTGACATTTTAATTTGTATTTCACGAATCAAAAATGCTTAAAGTACTTCGGATGAAGTATTTAAGTTGTCACGACACATAATAGAACACGGACTAGAATTGAGACAGAAAAAGGAGAAGCGGACTAACATGATTTATGGAATGTGTTTCATTATTCCTAAACCAAGATGTAGATGGTTAAACGATTCACGTTTAAGCACTTAGTAAAATCAACTAATGCTAAAATGATGTATGACATGTAAGCATGTATACTAGATGCAAATAAGTAATGTATGTATGTCCCTTTGAAAAACTTTTGAATGACACAATGTTTGAAAACGGTTATAGACCAAGTAAAAACATTTGACCTGGTTCTCTATAACCTTGGCTCTAGATACCAATCTGTAACACCCCCAAAATGGGCCACAGCGAAATATGATGTTCCGGGGGTGTTACTTCATAGATCAATAACACAAGATATGAGAATGACCTCTATAGGAGTCGTTTTAAAAACTAATACATTGGATTTAATAAATGGTTCGTTACAAAAGCTCATGGGCTTAACTTGTTTAACTTGAAAAAGTAAAGATTTCACAACCTAATAATATCCCAAAATGTAATCCATGCAAATCTTTATGATAATATGACTTCAAAAGATGATCATCCAATGTATCCATGACTTGCACCTTATTGACCTGAGAAAACATGTTTAAAATGTTAACAATAATGTTGGTGAATTTATAGGTTTGTAAATTTAATGAAGCGGATAGCAAGATTTCCCTGTAATAAAGTAACAAATACAGTATCACAAAAATATATTACGAAATGCACTAAGCTCATGACACTGAAGCTAAACAATGTATGTATATCAAATACACATAAATGATGGTGCCCAACGTAGATGTTAAACCCGTAACATCTATGATTCCAAATGGTATACGTTCGTCGTTTCCGACCAACCGGTAACTAGCAAGCGCTACTTGCCCGAACGGGGATGTTAATCCCAAATACATTTAATCATAGCATTCGCGCTCACATAATGTAATTAACAATTACATCTATGCAATTGACAGTTCATGATGATGGGCATAGTGGGTTATAGCTACTTAGGCAAACTCATAATATTTGAATTAAAATGTACTTGCATCCATTTTGTAAAACAACATGATCTCATCCCCGAGATTTGATAAATGATTGAAAAGTATAAAAGTGGGGACTATAAACTCACATCAAGTAATGATAACGTAGTAGCAGGGTGGTGGCATGAAAAACGATGCAAAAGGCTTTATCCGCAACCTATGAATAAGAAATACATATTCACTAAACGAAAAGATAATAGTATAAATACTTGCAATCTCGTCCCTAGTGTGTGCTTGAACTTTATTTAAAAATTATGACATTTGAACATAATTTCTCGTTTTAAAATGGTCAACTTTATCGGGTCAACGCGGTCAAAATGTAAGTATATAATTTACGACTTCAGACTTTTAAGAAACTAGGTCGTATATACTTTAAAATATTTGTTTAGGTCAGCCCTTGGTTTGGTCTCTAAGTATGTTAATTATTTTGGCGAAACGTTGATGTTTACTATTTGAGTTAAGCGTATATTTTACTAAGTTTTATTATGAGACGACTTAGAGTTTTACATTTAATTTGCAGGTTCGTTAGACAACCATAACGAAAAGTGAAAGTATATTTGATATCTCAGTTGGATGGTCTACAACTTTCGTTAAGTAAGTTTCGTCTAAAAACATCGTTTAAGTAGTTAAAAACGAGGCTAAACATACGCGAGTCGCAAGGCAGTTTTATACTTAGAAAAATATTAGGTCATTTCAGCTTATCTCGTTTGCGTGGCCAGAGTTTTAAAGTCATATTGTGGTTTCGTTACTTAACGTTAGAACAAATTAAAAGTAACTTAATAATTGATAAGTGTTAAATACACATATCCATTTATGCTTAAAATAGCCCAAATAAACCCAAAACAGACCAAAAATGGCAAAAATGTGCTTGTATTTGTGTTTTGTGTATGCAGGTACGGGTAATATCTGAAAATCAAAGAGAAAAACCATCAAAAAAAAGCAATCACGACACGAGAACGGAAGAGTGAACAAAAGCCGGGAGCAAAAAAGCAGGGAAAAGTCAAACCCTCAGTCAAAAGTGGACAAATTCCTTTGGTCAACTAAGAGTCTACAGACCCAAAATATTCCATATTTATGGCACATCTCAACTTTCAGAAAAGTCCATAAATGGTTCCTAAGCCTAAATGGGCCTCACCCGGATCTATAAGCCCAAAACCCTAGCCCTTTCACTCTCCCTTTTCTATAAACCATAAGGGCTATTCCTGCCAATTGCTAAACTTCTTTTACACTACAAATGGGAAAAACCAAACACAAGGACCAAAATTGCAATTTACCCAAAGTTTAAAAATTTGTTACCCGTTTTTAGTTGTAAAAAGGCGCGAAGCCCTTTTTACTGTTCATCATCACTTTCGTTTCACTAGCCAGGGTAAAACAAGGGGCAAATCCAAATTGAAGGATACGGAGGTCTATTCAAAGGCTCCTAAGCAAGATGGAAGGGTTATTTCAGTCAAATCATTGCTCACTTAAGCTCTCTCTCAAAGCTCAAGCCACGTAATCAATGAAGAAGCACACAAGGGACGTGGGTTTTGCACTAAACTCACTCACATAACTAACACAATGTCACATCAAAGAATGACACGCTGGCGATCCTCAGATTCACACAAAATGATCAAACGGCTCAAAAACATTTGGCAATGATTAGAAGAATCAAGGGTGCGGATTGAAGGCAAGGAGATGGATTCAGGAGGCCTAGAAGCTTCACTATGGTGCTATAAATAGCACCCTCATCACACACACATAGGGATTCATGATCTTTTACCTTTTCTAGTTTTTAGCCTAATATAGTTTTTTTAAGCTTAATGTAATTTTTAAATTCAGTTGTAATTTCTCTTTAAGGAATGTAATTCAGTTTTAATTAATGAAATTTAGTTTAATTTAGTTATAAGCTCTCTTTTCTCTTTATTCATAAGATCTCTTAAATAGCCAAATTTTCTCAATAAGCTCATAATAAGCTCTTTCAGTCTATAAGCTGAAATAGAGCTTAATCAATTCAGAAATAATCCTATCTAAACCTTAAAACAGTTTAACTTACATTTACCTTGGACTTTATTGGATTTAAGCTTAAGGAAGGGGAGTTAGCAATGGATGAACTCCCAAGGACTTATACTAGCTTATTCACATGAATAAGCTAGAGCTTGTAGCTGCCATATTTGGTTCCTCTTGTTTAGCTAGAGGCTTTGTAAGTTTCTCTTTAATTTCTTTAAGATCTTCCTTTCAATAATTGTCCATTTACTTTCTATGCTTATTTGCTTATTCAATTGCTTATTAGTTGCTTATTTGTGCTGCTTATCTCTTTTATGTGCTTATTAGTTAATATAGTTAATCTGTTTTTGCTTCTCTTAGTCTAGATCATAGTTTTATATAATCTGTCATATAAGCTATAAAAAAAACCAAAAATAGTAGAAAGTAGTGTAAATCTTAGATTGCTTGCTTATTCAGTTGTTAGTTTATGATTAATAAGTTAGTTAAAAGTTGTTTTTCATCTGGTAATTAAGTTTTGATAAGTAGAACTTAGTTTTAAAAGCTTTTTAAAAAACTGTCAATGAGTTAAAGGGGTGTTTGGTTTAAGCTAATTTGACTATCAAAAGTCAAAAGTTTTTATTCATACCTTTTGAGACAGCTTTTATTTCAGTTAAAAACAATAGGAAATAAGTTTTCATAAGTTAAGTTTTGAAAATATAAAAAGTTATGGCTTATTTGAAGAATTCTTGCACTAGGGGAATTTCTCTTTGTTTTTCACTTGTGGAAAATTTGATCTAAGTTCTAAAAGGTTTAGATCTTGCTTGTTCTTGTTTTAAACACTCTAAGAGAGTGTGTTTAGTGCAGTAGAGACCCTTTAGGTAACCTGCACTATAACTTTGCACTTGTGCAAAGTGCACCAGTAGGAACTAAGGTGTTCCTACTGTCACTTTTGGCTTAAGCTCAAGCTAGGTAATCATAGGTTTTAGCTTCTAAGATTAAAGTAGGATCTAGATTAGTTATAGCTTAATATAGATTAAGACTTAAATTTTATTTTATAGCTTATTTTCCTAGCTTATTTTTGCTGTCAAAATTCAACTAAGAAAATCCAAAATACCAAAAACAGTGGGTTAAGTAGTTTCTTAAATTGTTAATTTTAGCTTAAGGGGTTTGTTTTTATAGCTTAAATAGATAGTTTATTAGTAGTTGCATAAGTCCTCAGAAGCTCTTAGTCCAGTATTGCTTATTGAGCTTTTGAGCTTAATTGGTTTTTGTGCTTATTTCTTTGTTTTCTGAGTTTGCTACCTTGCCCTTCATTTTAAGCTAAAATCTAGTACTCTAACCTCTAATTTCTTTTCTCATCTAGTTTAAACAACTCATAAGCTGTCTAGAACATTTTTCCTTTTTCATTTTGAGCTTAAAATGAGCTTTTTATAGCTTAATTAGTAAAACCAAAAGGAATCACCTTGTTTCTGTAATCAGCTTATTGATAAGCTCTTATTGAGTTTATTTGTGCTTTTCAGACCATAGTGCTTTTGTTAAAGTTGTTCTCTCCAGCTTTTTCTACAACTTTGCTTCTTTAAGTTTTTCATTTTAAGCTTTTTAAAATTCAAATGCTTAATGGACTTAGGGTGTAATCGGGTTGGGCCTCAGGGTAGTTTTTGTATATCTTTTTAAGTTTTAATTGTTGTCTTCGTTTAGTCCTTTGGTTGTTGCATTGTAGTCCTTTTATTAGTATAGTTAGTTAAAATTTCTATTTTAATTAATAATTAGGTTAAATTTTTAATTAGTTTAATTAAAGTTTAATAAAAAAAATAAAAATTAGGGCTTTTATTTTTATAAAATTTTTTTTTCGTTCCTTGTTACTTTTAGACAGCTTCTTTTT
The DNA here is from genome assembly GCA_026074375.1 of Tanacetum coccineum. Taxonomy (NCBI): domain Eukaryota; kingdom Viridiplantae; phylum Streptophyta; class Magnoliopsida; order Asterales; family Asteraceae; genus Tanacetum; species Tanacetum coccineum. Next base: position 10,282 of record BQNB010020567.1, read on the forward strand.
CTCATCCTTTTTTTTCTTTTCTGTCATTTTTTCTTTTTTCTAGTTATATAATTTTTATAAATTTGTTTTTTTTTGGGCCTTATATTTTTATTATTTTGTATTATTTTTAAGCTTTTAATTAGTGTTAAATCTTATAAATTAATTCATATCTTGTTATAAATCTAAAAAATCCAAAATAGTGATTCTTTTTTCTAAAATTTTCTTTTTATTTTTTTTTACTAGGGAAACATTATTAATTTCATATTATTTTCTATTTTTTTTTATTGTAGGATTTTATTTCGAATTAAATCACAAGTTTTTTCCTAATAATAAATAAATTCAAAAATAATCAAAAAAAAATATTTATTTTTTCTTAAAATTTTCTTTTATCCTAATTTAGGTTCTAGAAATTTTAAGTTTACTTTTTTAGGAAGTTAATGTGTTTTCTTGCTTATTTGTTGCGGTTTTATGTGTTTTTTCGATCTTCTTTGGTTTATTGTTTACATTCCTTTAATTTTCGATTTTTAATTGTTGTTTTTTATTTAGTAGTCATAGGATCATCAAATTCTCATCTCTATTTGCTTATTCAAATCATAATCCAAGCTTTAAACGGAGGTTTTTTCTCAAATTTCCTATAGTCGTTGGGGGGAGGGAATCGACGTTGGGTGTGCTTATTTTGCTTTGTGTGCTTGGTTTATGATTCTATACCGGTTAAAATATTACGTATTATATATTATAGTATATATATTTTTTTTGAGAGTGAATTTTTCCTTAGGGAATTTTCATAAATTGCTCTTAAGGTTATATTAGTTTATTATATATTTTTTGTGTATTTAAATTCAACAATTTCATAAAAATATGAAAATATTTAAAATTTAAAATAATACAAGAATTTCACTGAACAAATTAATAAAATATTTTTAATATACCAATTCGACGTCCTCCATTTGCATTTTTTTACGTCATTTTCCATCTGAATTGACAGCATTTTGTGAAACCTGTCATACTGGGCATCTATTTTCTTGTCAATTTCTTTTGTTTTGTCCTCTAATATTCCCGGCACCTGATTCATAATTAATAAAAAATTATATAAAGCTAAATAATTTAAGACATAAAAGAATACAGTATTTTATTTTAATTAAAAAGATCCTACCATCATTGATGTATAAAAGAAATGACATTTCATATTCGTCATTTTGAATTTTTCCTCGTAATTGAGTATAGAAACGTATGTGTCGATCACTGAAGTATCAATTTCAAGCCCTGGTGCCAATGATTGAATATTCATTCTGAACAAAATCGTACGTTCATCGTCATTGAAAACTTCTTCTCTGTGTAAATTATCACAAGAGATAACCATAAGCATAAAAACTAAACAGATAAAAAGATGATATAATATCTATACTTATATTTTTATACACTAGTGATATATCAAACACACTTATATCTCTATCAATTTCACTTGTGATGTTTCAAGTGACAAACAACATTCTATAACTAAAAACAAATGGATACTTACTCTTCCTCTTCTTGTGTACTGAATATGCTTCTTCCCAAAAGCTTCTCATCCTCTGTAAGTTGTACGGCTGGGTCCACCGTCTTGTTTACATATTTGGATTTTAGTCCCATTTTCTTTTTCTTTTCGCTTAGAATCTTTATTTTTTTCATATGTTGGGCTTGCACCGAGGTCAAATGTCGGCTGAGAACTTTGGAGAAAATTATCTATGCCGAAAACAGGACTTTCCTGAGAAGATGATCCTATTTGATCCTTTTCTTTTTTTCCTTTTCTTTTTCATTCTCGTTCTTGCTGCTGATATTTCCTTCTTAACTCGTTGGTGAATTCTCTCCCTTTTCTTATATATTCCTCTTTGTTTTCAAAACTTTCATAGTCATAATCCTTTGTTTGATCCTTCTTCTTTTCAGCACTCGTTTGTGTTGGAACAAATAGATGTTCATTTTCTATGTAGTATTCGCCAAATTTTGGGTCATCAAATGGATCGATTTCTTTAGTTATTTTTTGATTTGTTGCCTTTTTATTTGCCATCCCTTCTTCCTTATTGTTATCAGCTTCATCTTTTTTAGAAGTCCCCGTTTCTTGTTCATCTTTTTTTTCACTACATTCAGCAATGTTTTGGTTCTCGTTTCTTCCGTCTTTTTGAACTTCTCCTACTATTTTTTGATTTTTAGCCTTTGTATTTTCCATCCCTTCTTCCTTATTGTTATTAGCTTCATCTTTTTTGGAAGTCTCTGTTTCCTGTTCATCTTTTTTTCACTACATTCAGCAGTGTAGTGGGTCTCGTTTCTTTCGTCTTTTTGGACTTCTGCTACTATTTCAACATCATCTTCATCATTTGAATGTTTTTCCTTTCTATAACTCTCTTTATTCTCATCGGCAAGTTGTGAGCCATCATCGTTGTCATCATCAGATTCGCTTGATGAAGAAGATAGGTACTTTGGCATATCAGGTTCTTTAAAAATCTCCTTCATCCACTGCTTTAGTTGAAGTAGCTTTTCATCATCTTGAAATTTTATCAAATTCTCGTTTATCTTTTCTTCTATTTTTGATTTCTCGATCAAAATGCTGTGTATGTTTTCTTCTAGCATCTCATAGAGTTCCTGTAATAAAAAAAATTTGAAAAAAAAGAGAACTATCACCTTTGATATTTTTGAATAAAAAACTATCATCATTTAATATGATTTTCAAATAATATCATTAGTGATTTTCAAATAAAATTTTTATAGCTCACCTCTGTTTGATTTGGTTCTTCTCCTTCTCCTACATCATCTTGTATTTCTCCAATTCCCATATAGTCATTTTGAAGTTCAGCTATCTCTCTCTCTTCTTTAAAAGACTTGTGTTTCAACTTTTGAATGCCGGAAGTCTTCTTTTCACTTTTAACATGTCAAATTTTATGTAATGCAGATATGTGAGTTGTTTCATCAAACATTTATTATATTAATTGAATACTCATTAGATTAAAACTGTTATTTTAAGCATAAAAGTAAAAATAATTTAAATCCATACCTTACCATCAAGAACATCACTGGCCCATAATACAGAACGTCCTTTTTTTCATTTTTGTTGCCCAATCAAGCTTAGACACACTTGCACATTTAATGATGTATGAACACCAGTCAATATCGCTGACATCATCTCCTTCAATACATTCTTCAATACTATGAAATTCACAGTCGAGTTGTTTTCACAACTTCCCAGCGTGTTTGCAATTAATGTCAAAATGTTCATCCTGAACATATAATCAGAGTTTTTTGTTTGAATGATTACATCTGATAACGCTTTTATTATGAGCTTGTTGACATTTCTGAACTGGTCTTTCCACTGTAGCAAGAATGGATCATTATACTCTCTCTGGCCTTCTCTTTCCAGTCTCCTCCTCCCCATTGGCAGTCCAAGAACCTGTTTTACTATTTTTGGAATTATGACTATGTCTCCTATTAGACACTCTAACGTCATGTTTGTTGTATTCAAAATGTCAACGACATAGAACGCCAATTTGGTTGGTATTTCAAATATTGGAAATTCAATTAAGTCTTCAAATCTCATTTCCCTTATTACCTTCTTCCTTTCTAGACTTAATCTACGCATTGCTTCAAATAGTTATCTAACTATTGCTCCACCCTTTAACACACTGTTATGTTTTTGTTTATTAATCCTTTTATTCTTTCACTTTCTTCTTCAAAATCAACCACTTTTTCTTTTCCTTTAACCTTAATTTTTCTTTTTCGTTTTGCATCTTCTTCAACATCAACCACTTTTTCCTTTCCTTTACCCTTAATTTTCCTATTTCGTTCTGCATCTTCTTCAACATTAATTACTCATTCTTTTCCTTTATCCTTAATTTTTCTTGAACTTTCTGTATCTTGCTGCTGTTTTTTTTTATCTTTTTATGTTTCTCGGCCAAGTCTTTTGCTTTATCACCTCTTGTCCATCTACCAAGTGATTTTTTTTCTTCACGTTTTCTTTTCAGTTTCAGTTCCTTTAGCACTTTCCTTTCTATATATTCGTCGTTTCCAGCCAACCATTCTTCATTTACTACCATCTTTTGATTAAATTGTTTCTTCCAATCATATCGTGGCATTTGTTTTTGTCTTTTTTATTTAGGGTTAGCTGCATTATGATTTATCAAAAGTTATTTCACATATCATATTATATCACATTTATACATCATGTGGTGTCAAAAGTGAGTGTACAAGTTATATCATAAATGATATCACTTGTGATATATAACAAATGATGTTACATATCCATGTGACACCAAAAGTGTTAACAGAAGTGATATAACAAGTCATATCCCAAGTGATATATTTATATCACAAGAGATATCATATGTTATATCAAATATCAAAACTTGTATCAATTTCCTCTGACTTCAGTTTTATACAAAAATTTGCCCGCTAAATTGTTTTCTTTCCCTGTTACTATTCATCCGCTAAACCATATTAACATGTATATTCTATCAATTAATAACACAAATCAAGAATAATGTTAATAATATTATGTTTTTTTAATAAACTTATCTTCTAATCTGTCATATAATCACAGTAATGAACTAATAATTTTTATTTAACAATTTATCAACGACTAATTTATCTATAAACAAATAAGGTGAATAATAATATAAAAAAATTAATAAATAACATCTGAATCAACTTAAAATACAGAAAACATAACAAAATCATTATGGATATAAGAATAAAATAAGTTGTTTATGATTGACTTACTTTCAATATCACTTTCAGTATATTCTTTTTTAACGTTTTCTGTAGATTTATTCCCTGGTGTAGATGTTGATGCTTTCATTTTCGTTTTGAATTGGACTTTAGAGAGATGTAACCCCAGTGTTCCTGATTGTGCGTTTTTTATCGATTGATTTTTTGAGAGAGTGTTTTTGAAATGCCTATTTAATTTCTAGAATGGTTGGTGTTATTGAAAACCGTGACGGTTATTTACAGTTAAGGTCCCTCCTCTTTTTTTAGATTTTTAATTTTTGTTATTTCAAGTTTTGTAAGTTTTCATTTCAGTAACATTCATTTTACATGTGATATCACATGTATTTATTTTCTAGAATGTCTATTTATTTTCTAAAATGGTTGGTGTTATTGAAAACCGTGACGGTTATTTACAGTTAAGGTCCCTCCTCTTTTTTTAGATTTTGAATTTTTGTTATTTCAATTTTTGTAAGTTTTCATTTCAGTAACATTCATTTTACATGTGATATCACATGTTATATCACTTGGGATATCACAACTATGTCAAAAGTTAGAGTGTAATTTAGGCATAACTGATGTTATATAGTTTCAATTATTATTATTATTATTTAAAAAAGTGCCTTAAATTTACTATTTTCTTTTTTCCTATTTAATGCTTGCCACAAATTTCATACCACAGAACCCTAATTTCAATAGCCACCATTTTTCTCACTTAGCAAACCTTGATAAAAATTTAATCAATTCTTATCAAAGATGGACAATGATGGTGGTAAGTTAATTGTTGTTATATTTTTATCTTATTCTTCTTATTATGTTAGTAATCTATTAATAAATGAAAGAATATAGGGTAACACATTTAGGATTTCAATTTGTCATTGATTTTTAAGAAGTTGTATCGAATAAATTATTTATTCTACTGCTCATTGTTTCAATTAAAATGGTTATTCTATTTGTTTTTTTGTAATTTAGGCATAACTCATTCTGACACAAGTTCCTACACAAGTTTCGACACAAAGTCAGACGCAAGTTCCAATTATATAGTTTCTAGTAGAGGCCCATATGCTTATTTGCTACAATGGTATGACGATGGATTTGACAAGAGTGTTCCTGAATTTAAATTTAACAAGAGAATAGTTTGCAAGTCTAAAGCTTTAAAGAGAAGACCTTTCAACTCTAAACATGTTCCAACTCTTCAGCCTGGATTTGCGTTACCTTTATCAACAGTTGGAAGCGTTGCGGACAATGAGAGGAAAGGGAAAAGAAATGTTCGTAGTGACAAGTCTAAAGAGTTTCTAAATCCTCCGCCTGGATTTCCATTAAGGGTACCAATTGTTGGATCTTCTGTGGATTATGAGGGCAAAGGGAAAAAAATTGTTGGAATTGATAAGTGATCAAACAATTTGATCATTTTAGTTTTATGTGTTTTTAGTCAAGTGGCTTAAAAACAAGGCTTTTCAAGTTTAATCATTTGTGATGTAACAATAATCAACTACTATGTATTGTAATATTTTTTATCAACAAAACTAAGTGTATGCTTTATCTTTATTAATTTTATGTCATTTCACAATCATGTATCTCTTGTGATATAATGTTTATTCACTTGATTTTAGTTCATCTAATTTTTGACATAAGTTTTGTTGTTTTATCTATAATTAAGATATAATTTTTATTAAGATTGTAAGCTTCTCTTGAATATCACTAGAGATGAATCATTTCATTTATCACTATAGATAAATCATTTTTAATTATCAACTTTTCTGACATCAATCAATTCAACTTTTTTATTACTGTAGGAAAAGATTGTTTGATTCCATTACTGTAGAAAAGGATGAGCTTACACCATTACTTTTTAGGAAAAGGTAAGTTGATTTCACTCCTTTAATTAATTTGCTCATCAATAGCAAACTTTCTTTTACTTGGGATAGTTGGCTTCAACATCCAAATCTTATCTCCTTGTAATTGTCTAGCTCCTTGCTAGTTTTTTATATAAAGTTGCCGTTCAAAAAAAAAAATAAAAAAAATTTGCTCATCAATAGCACCATCAATAGAAATTTTCATAATCTTAGCATCAAAAAGTGAAAGTACCAATTGTTTGTCACTAGGGATAAACCATAGTTAGTCATTATATCCATTCCTAAGTTAACTAGCAAAACTAAAGTTGAATTTTTTTTAAGTAACATCATTTTATGATTCATCAATAGAAAACACCTAACGTTCTTCTTCAACCATCTTCATGCACCTTCTGCAATCCTTTTTTTGATTGCATCTTTAACCATCTTCTTAACCTTTTCTTACCTTTTCTTCTTCCTTGTTGTCTTCGCCAAACTTGTTTGCATATTCTGACATCAAACCTCTTTTTGTATTCATTTCATGCATCAGAATTTTTGTTGTGTATCTCATCCTCATGTTTTGTCCCATTTGTTTAAAGGTAGTCTCTGTTGTTTTCTCTCAACAATTCAGTCTCCTTTTTGTTGCTGGACTCTCCTTGATACTATTCCAAGTGCATTCATTTATGTATAAGCCGCTGTCAATTTTGTTGTTCTCAGTTTTCCACTTCAATTTCAAGACTTTGGCAGGTTTTTTCTTTTGTGAGTTATTAAACGAGACACATGATGCCTGATGTTTTTAAGTATATGAGGAATAAAGCTTTCTGCAAAAAAAACATTAAATACAAATAATATTAGACTCTTGGGATATTACTCTATATATTAAATAACAATATTCAATATGTATTCAGAAATTGCTTACCACTAAATCAAAGACCTCTTGGTACTTATTGTAATCGCAATCTTTTTCATTGTCCAATATTTCTGCATTAGCTTTCAAAAGGTTGAAAACTATGACATAATATTGACCCTCAGCAACTACCGGGAAGAATGCATAGCTTACGTCTTTCATCTTCGTTTTGATTATGTAGTATTCATCTGCAATTCACTTCTTCATTATATCTCAAAAGACACATACTCCCTATCGAGCTTCAACTCCTTTCTTTCAACAAATGCGCTGTCTGTTTTATGACAATATGTTAAACGAAATAAAAAAGGATTAAATTTTTTGTTATTTAAAACAGAAAACTTGGATATATTTTTTCTATTATATTTCAAAACTGAAACAAACTTACCACAACATTGGTAGGAAAGTAATGCCTCCTCTTATCCGTTTCTACCAGATTTTGATCATTTCCCTCGTAATTGAAACACGGAACAAAAGGGTCGATATCTGTTTTTTGGATCGTAATTCTAGTTCAAGTGATTGTATTTCTTTTTGTTGGCAATTACGTTCCTATTGTCTGTCATCAAATACAACTTCCCTGCAAAAAAGAATCTGAAATGATTACGTTTTATATTTTATATACAACAGTTATTAATAACTGTAATATATCTCTTATGATTTTTGCTATCATTTTGTTATTTTTTTAACATACTATGAGCGACAGGTAGCATATATTTCAAAAAAATCAATAAATAGTAAGCTTTTTACCTGATATCTCCTTGTATGCAGAATATGCTTCTAGCACAAAGAATTTCATCTTTATCTAATTTTTCTTGTGTTTTTACCATCTTATTCATGAATGGTGATTTCAAAAAAATTGATGGTTTTGTTATCCTTTTTCCTTTATTTTTTGGTTCATCTTTGCTGCTTTTGTCAGCACTTTCTTGACCTTTTCCAAAACTCTTTTCTTGAAACTTGTTGGAGGCTTTCATAAAAGTATTAAGATAACTGTTGTAGCTCTGATTCTTTATTTCTTGTTCTTATAATTTTTTCAATTTAGATAATAGATAATAGCATAATAATAAAAATGTTGTATCTTGTTTTTTGCCTGTCTGGGCAGTGCCAACATCTTTCTTTTTAGCTGCTTCCTTTAATGATTTTTTCTTTTCAGTTTCTTCATTCTCCTCTGCACCAACTTTCTTTTCAGCTTTTTCCTTTTTAGTAGCAGCTTCCTTTTTAGCTTTTTCTTTTTCATCAATTGCTTTCTTTTCAGCTGCTTCTTTCTTCTTTGAAGCAGCTTCCTTTTTAGCTTTTTCCTTTTCAGCTGCTGCTTTCTTTTTAGCTTCATCTTTCTTCTTTGTAGCTGCTAGCTTTTCAGCTTGTTTCTTCTTTGTTGCTGCTAGCTTTTCGGCTTCTTCCTTTCTTCCTTTGTAACTCTACTTTTACAATTGTTCTTTTTGTTTGTTGCTGCTAGCTTTTTGGCTTCTTCCTTCTTCTTTGCTGCTGCTAGCTTTTCAGCATGTTCCTTCTTTGCTGCTGCTAGCTTTTCGGCTTTCTCCTTCTTCTTTGCTGCAGCTATCTTTTCAGCTTCTTCTTTATCTTTTGCAGCAACTTCCTTTTCAGCAGCTTCTTTCTCAGCAGCTTCCTTTTCAGCAGTTCAAAACACATTTGAGTATCATTTCCCCCCAACGGAAAAACAATAAAAATAAGGCTACAAGAACTCACCTCAAGCAAGCCTTTAGCAACCAAATCTCAATCACACAAGCAAATGCAACGACGCCCGTACAAGGAGAGAAAGAGAGGTGAGAGTATTCTTTTTGAGATCAAAATGATACTATGTGTTTTCAAAATGCAAGGTGGAATATGTGTAGGTACTATCCTTAGACAACTAAGCTAAAAAAGGGCCTCCTTGTCTCCCCTCTTGACCCATAACCGGCCATGGGATCCTAGGTGGTCTCGGGTCTCTCTTTTCGTGTCGGGGTCACTTAAATACTCGTAAAACTCAACCTTAAAATACTTCCCAAAGTTAATTAGCATTTTATTCACTTTAAAAATACTTTTCCATTAACCTAGAATATTTACACGACATATTTACACTTTAAACCCTTTCAAAACTCATCTGGACATTAACAGACGTGTCAGACTCGTTTTTCGGCATTTCTCAAAATTCACGGGTCAAACCACCCCGAATACAAATAACATAATAATGGCTTACAGAAGGGATTATTAATCACAATAAACCATAAATCACTATTATTCTCATAAAATCACCACCGTCAACACGGTATATTATCTGAATAAACTGACAAAAGTCAAATAGTCAAAGGACTATAAATGAAATATTTAGAACACAAAAAGGGCAAAGGTTACATTCTACCCCCCATAAAAGAATTTCGTCCCCGAAATTCAACTACTAACATCACTAAACAAATGCGGGTACTTCAATTTCATCTGACCTTCATGGTCCCACGTGAATTCAGGACCATGTTTTGAATTCCACCGAACCTTGACGATGGCAATCCTACTACGCTTCAACTTCTTAAACTCTCATTCCAAAATTTCCACAGGCTCTTCTACAAAATTCAACTTAGCATCAACTCGAATCTCATCCAAAGGCACTTGTAGTGTTGGATCAGCCAACCACTTCTTAAGGTTCGACACATGGAACGTGTCATGAACACCATTCAACTCCTTAGGCAAATCTAACCGATAGGCCACATGGCCTACTTTCTTAACTATCTAAAACGGTCCAACAAACCTAGGTGCTAACTTCCCTTTCTTCCCAAAGCGCACTACACCTTTCCAAGGCGACACTTTAAGCAAGACATAGTCACCTACACTAAACTTTAAAGGCTTCCTCCTCTTATCAGCAGAACTTTTCTGGCGATCACACGCAGCCTTAAGTCTATCCTTAATCTGTGAGATCTTCTCAGTAGTCTCTTGCACTAACTCAGGTCCTATCAACTGACCTTTCTCCCTATAGCCCACATATTGGGCGGAACGACACTTTTACATCAATTTTCCTCATCCGTGTGCACGTCCTTACAATTATAATGTTAAATATTGTTATTACAATTACTCAACGCAACAAAGTTGAACATCCAACTTCACTCCAGATGTCTAGGACACATGCTTATTAGTATGTCTTCCAAAGTCTGAATTGTACGCTCACTCTGACCATCGGTCTTTTTCTTTTTTAGGGGTGATAAGCCAATAATCATGTCTAAACGAGTTCCTAATGCCTCTTTCATTGACTGCCAAAACCTTGATTTGAAACGACTATAACGATCCGATATAATCGAGATTGGCACACCATGTTTAGCAACTATCTCATTCAAATAGAATCTAGCCAACATTTCCATCTTATAATCCTCAAGCATAAGTAGAAAATGAGCAGACTTAGTCAATTGGTCCACAATGACCTAAATTGTGTCATGTCCCGCTAATATTAATTTTTTTAGGCAAACTTAGTCACAAAAATCCATAGCTATCCTTCCCATTTCCATACAGGAATTCAGTTGTGGAGCAGCCAGATGGACATTTGATGCCTCAGTCTTCCTTCAGAAAGTCAAACACTTTACTAACATACTCAGTTATATCCTTTTTCATTCCAGGCTACCAATACCTATCTCTCAAATCATAATACATCTTATCAGCACCTGGTGTACTGGTACATCAACTCTATGGGCTTCATCCATTATCTGGGTTCTCACCTCACCCTTTCAAAGGTATCCATATTCGATCCCTGTAGTACAAGGTTCCAATTTCCGTTTCTCTATTTTATCATTCTCCATAACTTTTGCAATCTGTAAAAATCATCCAAGCTCTTTTTTATGCAGCCGTCGTATCATATCCTTGATACTCGACTGAAGGGTCATATTCATAGCTCTAACTCTCTTAGGCTTTACTCTTTCTTTCCTACTTAGGGCATCGGCCACCGCATTCTCCTTACTAGGATGGTAGCGAATTTCACAGTCATAATCACTAAACAACTCTATTATCGACGCTCGTCGTAATATTCAACTCTTTCTGATAATGATATGTGAAGACTCCTATGATCCGTATAGATGAACTCTTTGTCATAAAGTAATGTCTCACTAGATCTTAAATTGAAAACACGACCGCACCCAACTCTAAATCATAGGTAGTATAATTCTTCTCATGAATTTTTCAACTGCCTGGACGCATAGGCTATCACTCTACCTCTTTGCATTAACACACCAACTAGTCTTATCCCGAAGCATCACAATCTACCACAAAAGTCTTTCGGTCCATCAGGCGAGAGCTAGAATAAGCGCATTACACAACTTTGTCCTGAACCATCCTTTTTCTTCACGAACAATACCGGCGCTCCCCAAGGCGATGAGCTTGGTCGAATGAAACCTTTGTCTTGGAGTTCCTTGAGTTGTCCCGACAACTCCTCCAATTCAGAAGGTGCCAAATGATATGGAGACTTTGCTACCGGCGTTGCTCCAGGGGTTAACTCAATCCGAAACTCAATTTATCGAATAGGCGGTAATCCAGATAGGTCATTTGGGAATACCTCAGGAAAATATCTAACCATGACAATCTTTTCTTTTTTCTTAACACCCATAAAAAATCTCGCCTTCTCTTTCGATCTCTCTCCTAATACTCTAAGCACCTTGCTATCCGGTAGTGGTATCCTCACTACCTTCTCATGACAAACTATTTTAGCTTTATATTTAGACAACCAGTCGATACCTATAATCACATCAAAACTCCCATGTCCAAAAGGTATCAAGTCGATGTCAAAGACATGACCCTCGATTTCTTTTTGCAACCCTTAATAACCTTATCAATCTCTACTAGCTGCCCGCTAGCTATCTCAATCTCATACTTGAAACCTAAATCGCTGGGCTCTAAGCCTAACAGAGGTATGAAAGTAGTAGAAACAAAACTATAATCGACACCAGAGTCAAATAAGGTAGTGTCAAAGTGATTGTTCAAAGTAAATGTACCCGTCATAATGTTCGGATCTTGGCGAGCTTCCTCTGCTCCCAACATGAATGCCCTACCCCTAGCCTGGTTCCCTTGGTTTCCATGACCCTGACCCCCGTTATTAGCAGCAACTTGATTTGGATGATTTTCTTCCGGGCCTCGTGCCTTATTCAATCTAGGACAAGCTGACCTAACATGGTCGGTACTACCACACTCATAACATGCCCTAACAGTTGGGTTTCTAGCATTGACAGGATTCACATTCATAACATGCCCTAACAGTTGGGTCGGTACTATGTATTCAATCTAGGATAAGCTAGGACAAGCTGACATGACATGGTCCTTATGTATTCAATCTAAGACAAGCTGACCTGACAAGGTCCTTATGTATTCAATCTAGGATAAGCTGACCTGACATGGTCGGTACTACCACACTCATAACATGCCCTAACAGTTGGGTTTCTAGCATTGACAGGATTCACATTCCTCGGCACGCCTTTACAATCCTTTGCCAAATGACCCGGGCGATTACAGTTGAAGCATGTGTGACAAGGCCCTCCAGGTGCATGGTAGGAATTGCAGGTGGTACACTTGGGCCAAACACCCATATTCTCTCTTCCTACAGGGTTTGCGGTAGTAGCAAAAGCATTTTCAGTCCTAGTCCTCTTATTATCATCCCTACCACTCTTATCCTTGCTAGGTTCCCCCACATTTCCTCTTTTCTCAATCTTCTTAATTGATCCATTCCTAACAGCCTCATCGGTCAGTGCACCAGAAATCTGCATAGTCTTTGGCTTCGTTGTTGCCACCATCCCACAGATCTGTAGAGCAAGGCCATACACATACCTCTCAATCTTCCTACTCTCTAGAGTCACAAAATATGGAACTAACCTAGCTAGCTCGTGAAACCTATCAGTATACGCAGCATGGTCAGCCCCGACCATGGCATGATTCCACAACTCAGTTTCCAACTTTTGCATTTCTTGGCTAGGACAAAACTCTTCTATTATCATAAACTTAAAGTCATTCCATGACATACTAACAGCAACTTCTCGGCTTAGCGTGCGGATCTAAGAGTTCCACCACATTAAAGTCTTACCCATAAATGAACCAGCAGTGTATTTCACTCTTTGGTCAATACTACAACCACTCATATCCTGCACGGACTCCATTTTCTCAATCCATCGAGTAAGAACTACAACACCTCCTTTACCATCATATTTCTTAGGGTTACAAGCTAAGAACTCCTTATATGAACAACCTACCCGGTTGCCATTTACTATCACATTCCCAACGTTCTCCTAAACGTTCTCATTAACCACATTACCATTTTGATTTCCAACACTTCCTTGGTTACCAATCTGAGCTAGCATGGCGGGTAAGAGATTCTGTAATTGCTGGGCAATGATTGTCGTGAAGTCGGGTGCTCCTCCTACACCCCCATTGACTCCCTCTACATTCCCATTGACTCCCTCTATGCCCCCATTAGCTCCCAAACCCTGGTCATTTCCTTGACCATTAAATTCGTCAACATGCTCATCATTACCTCCCCTAGGTCCTCTACCCCTTCCACCACCTCTACCAACTCGTCCACCCGTTCCCCCTCCTTGTGATTTGGCAACAGGCCGGCCAGCACTTCGGGTCCTCATCCTTGACGGCATTATCTACACGAGGGAGAACATGGGCAACATTAGGTAGGTGGGAAGACTAATATATATATATATATATATATATATATATATATATATATATATATATATATATATATAATATCTTACTATATATATAACTATACACATAGTACCACCTTATGGTGGCAACATCGATTTGTGTGAACGACATTACTAAATAAGAGTGAGTTGTGATACGCTTATAACTACGTTGGCCATCGTACTTATATTCGCATCATTTCCCAGTCGTACTCAATATTGAGCTCACACATTTCAATGACTGACATAACTAAAGCACCAAACCGCAAACACGCGAAAGTAAGCAAAAGCGGAACACCGCGCACATAGATCCTATACATAACTAAATGACAGATCTTAGGTTATAGTCTAGGCTAATCCACCTAGTTCTCTATAACCTTGGCTCTGATTACCAATCTGTCACACCCCGACAATGGCAGAAACTCGGGAATGCAATATAATGATCAATCATAACACAAGATACAATATAGAGAAAACTACAATGCATAAACTTCAAGTGTTACGAAGACCATCAACCTTGAACAAACCTCGAGTGATGTCCCAAATCATAACCAAATCTAAAATCTCTTACAAATTCCATATGCTCACACATGGGTCCAAAGCCAAACTTAATCAAAACTTCCAAATACTAAAACCAAATAAATTAAACAAGCAAGACTTCACATGAAAAATCCACACGGGATACTTCTAAGTCTGCTATCACATAACACTAACTTATTCCACGCTTCACTTCAACCTAAAATATACACCGAAAACGTTAATAATAATGTTTGGTGATCTCGTAGTTTGACCATAACCAAAGCAATGCCCAATATTTCAAAATAGTGGACAATAGTGTAATATGACAGTGAATATATGCAAACAACTCATGACTTAGCAACCCCGCTAATCATGTAACACGACCTAGCAATCCCGCTAGTCGATCACCATATGTCACTTACGCACCTAAAGGGCCTACCAGCTGGAGCACTAGATTAGGGCAGGACCTCACACATACAAGGGTAGGCGTACCCAGCCGCTCCAATAATCACACAAATACTGGGATAGGCATACCCCTCTGATCCAAACAATCATACAACACATAATATTCACATAGCAGTCATAAGCACATATCTTGTCCCAAAAACAAAACCACATTTCGCACAGTTCAATTCAAAACATTTCAAAACACATTTGAGTATCATTTTCCCGCAACGGAAAAAGACAATAAAAATGGAGCTATGAGAAATCACCTCAAGCAAGTCATTAGCAACCAAATCTCAATCATAGAAGCAAATGTAACGACGTCCGCACACGACCTAGTCCAGTTAATGTCCCATTTTAATCATTCATTTCCAAAACAGTCTTCACGCTTGATGCATAGAGTTTAGATGCGTTGTACAATTACTCTTAACATTTTAGTGGTGTGATGGTTGACGTACAACCTCAAAATATCATATCGACCCATAACACATCATAGTATACTTATACTATTTTAAGGAAATTAGACAAGTAACGTAAATATTTAGGGTTAATTACCTAAAAATATACTAAACTTGACACTTTTTATCATTGTATGTAGGCTACTATTTTTTTGTCATTGTGTCGCTGAACTTTTGAAATCGTGCCATTGTATGTAGCGTGTAACCGGATGCATCCTTAGCCGGTTATATCTGTTGTTTTATTACTTTCGTTTAATAAATAAATGAATTAATATATTTAATAATACCACTTGTGTGTTTCTCTTTATAAAACACACTTCCCCCACACACCTCGATCCAAGAAACACACAGTCCCACCACCACCCAGATCTGTCTAAACCCTAATTTTTAAAATACAAAATTGAGGGTCATTCTCTGGTTATTTTATGCAATTGAAGTGTGCAAAAAGGTATCATTTATATTATTCTTCTTGTCTGCTACTATTTTTTTTATTCTTATCATATGCATAGTAATTTAGGGTTTCGATTGATAATATTACTTTTATGTTAACAGGAGATGGCACCTTCAGGTTCAAATGCGTTATTGTTTGATGTATATTATGATGGTATCTTCATGTTCGCTCCATTAAGGTATGAAAATGGTGTAGTTTATGAGTTAAGGGTTACTAAGGATAAGAAATATGACTATGATGGTTTGTGTGAATTTTTGAAAGAAAAGTTAGAACAAATGTTTTATGCCATGTTCTTTAAGTTACCTGAATGTGAGTTAGATGTAAGTTTGAAAATAGTTGAATGTGATTCTGATTTGGAGGCTATGTATGAATTTGCTGATGCTTATGGAACAATTCAAATGTATTTAGGTCACATTCCCTAAAATTTGGCTGAGTATTACTTTAATTTTTTTTGCTTTGATGAATCTGGGGATGAGGCAATTTGTAAACTTAGGATACATGAAAATAGAAAGAAGGATGCTGGGAACATGTCTTATAAGGAATTAGTATCATGGGCTGAGGAAGAAGCACAACACCCAAAAACACCACCTAAGCCTAGAACTGTTAGTAAAAAAGTATGGGATAGTCTAACACCAAAGAAAAATGACACTGGTGCATGTGGTAGTGGTACAAATGTTGAATTTAGTTATAAACAGTCTAATGCACCCGATGCAACCTTAGATGTGGATGAGTTTGATTATGGTGACACTGGTGCATGTGGTAGTGGTACAAATGTTGAATTTGGTTATAAACAGTCTAATGCACCTGGTGCAACCTTAGATGTGGATGAGTTTGATTATGGTGACACTGGTGCATCTGTTGATGATCAAACTGGTGCACCAAGTCAAGCTGACAATGGTAAGGGTAAGATGATTGAAGAGGATAACATAGTTAACAAGGTGGTAGACAAGGGTAAGGGTATTGTAATTTAAGAAAATGACAATCTAAATGTTATGGATTCTGACTCTAGTGATAGTGAAGTTGAAAGGGATCAAATCCCTGACTACTCAATGTTGTATAGTGATAGTGAGAGTGAATACTCAGACAGATCTGTAGACTACTTATCAGAAGGTGAGGATGAATTGATTCAACTTAGGAAAAGAAATTCTAAGGCAAAGAGGGCACCCAAGGTATCCAAGCAGAAGCCATGTTCTGATAAGGAAGGTGGAGAGGGAAGTTCAAGACCTAAGACACTATATGGTTTGGGTGAAACTGAAACAATCTTAGAACATGAGGAATTCATGGATGACTTGGTAAGGAAGATGAGAAAGTGTGACGATGATGCATAATTAACAGATCCTTTCAAATTGGTGGAGACTAGAGTGGAGAAGTATCCTACTCATGATCAGGATACACACTGGAGAATGAAGAAACCAAAGGTAATGCCTACTGACTCATCCTTAATAATATGCAGTGACTTTAGTAATTGTTAAGTAACATGATGTTGTTTTGTTTCAGGTTGGAGAAAAGTTTGTAGATGCTGCTCAATTCAAAGAATGTTGACTTACTATGGTTTAGCAAATGGATATTCAATATGGTGTTATAGGAGTTCAAAAACTCAAATAATTGCTCGATGCGGTTAACGGCCTGAGAGGATCAAAGATCCTAAAAAGGGGAAACTGAGTAAGTGGAAAAGGTATCCATCAAAAAGGCAAGATGAAGGAGCTGAATGCCCATGGAGGTGTTATGGGAAGCAAATGATAACGGAAAATTCTTTTCAGGTTTTTTTTCTAAATGATGAGCATACTTGTACTAGGGATTTTAAGTTTGGAACTTTAGTTAATTACAAGTGGATAGGTAACCATTTTGGCAATAAGATTAGGATTAATCCAGATATTAAGTTGCATGAAATTGCGGATATGGTGATGAAAAAGTATAAGTGCATAGTTAGTCCTTGTCAGTGTAGAAGGGCTAAAAGGTGGGCATTAAATGAAGGGGAAAATACAATGCTAGATCACTATGGTTACATTAGGTCATATGCTAAGGCAATACTAGAATCAAATGATGGTTCAACTGTGAGAGTTGGGGTTACAGTGAATCTAGATGACCAAACCTATTTTGATAGATTTTATGTTTGCTTTAATGGACTGAAAGAGGGATGGAAGAAAGGGTATAGAAGGGTTATTGCTTTGGATGGATGTTTCCTTAAAAAGCCTAACGTTGGTGAAATACTGACGGCAATTGGAAGGGACGGAAACAACCACATCTTCCCCGTAGCATGGGCTGTAGTCAATGTAGAGAATAAGGATAACTGGTCATGGTTCTTGGAATTGCTGGGAGAAGATCTTGAGTTGCCTACTGGAAATGGGTTAACACTCATGTTAGACCAACACAGGACAAGTTAACACTCTGTTTGAAGTGAGAAATGGATCACAGGCTTATAGCATTGATGAACAACATAGGACTTGTAGCTGCAGGATGTGGCAGCTATCAGGTTTGCCTTGTAGTCATGCAATTGCAGTTATTTTCAAATTAAATAGAAGGGCAGAAGAGTATGTTCCTGATTGTTTTAGGAAAAGAATGTTTCATGATGCATACCATCACTACTTAACACCTGTTAGTGGAATGAGCTTTTGGCCAGAATGTAGTAAAATGTCTAAGGTATTGCCTTTTAAACCCAAAAAGATACCTGGAAGGCCAAGGAAAAAAAGAATAAGAGCTTCTCATGAAACTAAATACCCCAATAAGATTTCTAGGTCTGGGGTTCAATTGACTTGTTCTAATTGTTTTCAAAAGGGTCATAACAAGTCTGGTTGCAAGAACCAAACTGTGTTGCTACCACCAAAACCCCCTGCTAAAAAAGGTAGACCAAGGAAAAATCCAATACCTTCTGAATCTGTTGATGGTCAAACTAAACCTTTAGTTCCACCATCTGTTCTAATACCTTTAGTTGAGGAACACTTAGGTTTTAGTCAATATGAGGTGGGTGGTTCTAGTTCAACTGTCAATGCTTCTAAGACTAAGAAAATAGTAACTTTTAGGTAAAATGTTGGTAATAGAGGCTTGAGTATCAGTGGAAGAGGTAGGGAAGAGGTCCTAGATTAGGAAGGTTGGGAGCATGGTTTGGTATTAATGGAAATGAGTCTGATTCTATTGAAAATACACAAGAGGAGGCTATGCATGATTCTAAAATTCAAGAAAGTCAGACAGTGCAAACTACACCTATTCAAAGCTCACAAACAGCAGCAAGTGATCGAATTGCAGTTGATAACCAAGCTATGCCTGTCAATGAACCAGTACCAAGAGAACCAGTACCAAGAGCAAGGACGAACTTTGTCATTCCAAGGCAGAGAGGAAGGAGTGAAAGAATCCTTAAAAGAAAGCTTGCAAAGGATCACCCAAGAACTGGCAGCTCAAAGACAAATCCTCACAGTTTGGATTGAACACAAACTGAATTCCACTTCTTTTGTATCACTATGTTGTGGAATTAAACAATATGATGTTGTGTAACTTAAACTTAAATTATGTGCACTTCTTTTGTATCTATATGTTGTGTACTTAAACTTAACCTTTGGTATTTGGTTATTATGTCCTGTAACTATAAACATGGAATGCTCATGTTTTGTATCTGGATGGACATTAACAAGTAATGACATAAATGTCTAATTGCTTTCATATTATATTAATTACCTAGTGTGAATTGTATTTGTTATCATATTTGCATGTTTTAATAACAAGTATAATCAAAAGAGACCATTGCATTCAACATAACCAACTAAAATACTGTCATATTACATGATTCCTAACACTGATTAAGCAAACAACCTACTTGCAACAACAAATGCTACCAAAATGACTAAGACAACCACAACTTTGTCATACATTTGGAGTTTTGACTTGATCAAAGTCAAATCTTCCTTCAATTCACCCATTTCCAAAATACACCCTTCATCACTGCTGTTGGATTTCTTCTTGTTCTTGTACATGTTCTTTCCCAGGTTCTTCTTCAACATTTTATTTTCTTCATGGAGATTGAAAAACAACTTTTTGTAATAATCACTTGGTAGTTCATCGTCAGAAAAAACATAAAAGTGACATTTTTCATCCTCATCCTGTGATAAATAACATAAATCTTATCTGGATTTGAAACAAAGAATAAAACTAACATACGAAAGAATTACTTACAAAGATCGGACATCCCTTGAATCTTCTTCCGGGGTTTGTAATGGTCCACGCCACTTGCATTTCGATAGGCAAAGGACAATCACAATGAGTTCTAGCAAGTATCTCCTCCTTGGTGTAACGTTTGAACCTGGATCTTGAAGATGAAGATGATGAAGACCTCATAGATCTAGGGTTTTGTGTGGTTAGGATTGGAAATAAAATGGTAGAGAGATGATAAGTGGTGGGGTATATTATATAAGAAAATAAATTATATTAAAAAAGGTTAATAAAAGGGGTAAATAAAAAAGAAAAGTATTAAAAAACATTTTTTTTCAGCATTAACTGGGGCCACGTCAGACAAAAGGTCGCATCCGGTGACACGCTACATACAATAGCACGAATTCAAAAGTTCAGCGACACAATGAAAAAAATAGTAGCCTACATACAATGACAAAAAGTGTCAAGTTTAGTACATTTTTAGGTAATTAATCCTATCTAGAACCCTTAACTGATAACCTTTGAGGTTTTACTCATTTCAAATGCTGGGAAAAAAATATGCTAGCTATAGCTCCTTGAAATATATTCAGAGATGAGGAACGCGAAACATGTCATATCTCGTCACAGGTTTGTTGATGGTGACTAGGGAGGACATAGAGTTTGTAATGTCACTGCAATGTTTTATTTTTCCTCTACTTTATTTATAAAAGTTGACCCAATCAAGGAACCTCCAGTCACAATATATTTTGAAAGACTAAAAAAATGGAAAGAAACCACTTTAAAGGAAGAAAAAACACATATTGCGGTAAAGTATATATAGAGAGCATCATCAGAAGAAAATTATGAGATCTAAAACTAAAATAATAAACTGATAAGGGGGCGGCGGCGCGACGCTAGTAGAGATAATCGCCTGTAGGCATTTTGATCGAGCGGGGGAAAATAAGTGTTTTTTTCTCCAGTAAGCAAGTCAATGAAGTCAATAGTGTTTGTATACATGCATCTTCTTAAATTTGGAGTTTAGAAACACCACCACTGTTATATATCAACCCAAATCGAGTAAATCCAGCTGCCGAAAGGCAAGAGATGTATAAGGTTCTTTGGACCAGCTTCGCGCAACATACATAACAACGAATTTGAATCAATATCACAAGCATTGAAATGGTAACACCTCACCAATTGCCTCCTCCAAATAGGCAATATAGTTACGGGGTCATTTTGCCGAGTTCCTTTGACATGGTTCTCTTAAGCGCCCTAGTACACTCTACTTGTTCACCTGTGTCGGTTTGGGGTATGGTCAGTTCACTGGGAGGATCGCCCTCCCAATTCAAAGTTTTTTCTTGGAAGTTTCAACCTTGTTGACTATGACAACAGTCACGACTATAAACAGACTCGCGACTATTTTTGACTTCAACCGAGGAAGACTCGCACCCGCGTCTTTGTTTAAATCACTGACAGTTCATTTAATCAAAGCTTTTATGCCCTAGCACTAATGACTCTCTTTGGAAAGAAAGGAATGCAGGGAACAAGTCTTTCCTTTCCACTAGTTCTTGAAAGCTCTCAATCCCCCTTCTCCCATATTGATTCTCCCTCTCGCATCGGTTCTCCATCAGATAATGGGCCCATCCCGCCTGCCTTAGTCCCTGCCTGAACCATACTTAGCTCTGAGATCCTAGATCGAAGAGATAAGTTGTACGCTTTCATGCTCGCCCTGGCCTGGCTTGGTTTATAAATTGCAGGTGGCTTTGGCCCTCGCCCCGATCCCTGCTTAGCTGACACTCCGATCCGAGAGTGCTCCTCATCCGAGGATCACTCTCTCATCTGCACTCCAAGAGTGCTCCTCACCTGAGGATCCCTCTTTCCGTCCATCTCTTGCTGAAATCATTACTCTTCATTCTCCCGTGATCTAGCAATTGCGCTCCCTAAACCACTACCATGTAGTTAGGTAGGGACAATCAATTTGTTTTAGCAACTTATCCTAAGGTCTCCTCGCCAAGAGCTCCCCGACGACGACAGATGAAGCAACCCGCCTGCTGTGGCGGGTGGCTTTTTTCTTTCACAATATGACCTGGGTGATTATCCCTAAAGGATTGGATCCATCTCGTCTTCTCAGTTCTTGAACATTATCATCACTGAGATTTTTCTGAAAGCTCCTAAGAATTCATATCTATACTTAATAATTTCATTCTGTTAGCCCTATTTAACTTGCATAAGAAATTGTAATTAAAGATAATTAGTCTGAATAATATGAATGTCTGGGATGTCAATAAGTGTCAATATCACTCTAAAAGAACTTGGTAGACGTAACTAGTATCATTTAAGGCCGACGAGAAACAATAACTAGATCAGAATATAGGACCCTTAAATATGAAACAATCAACACAAACACAACAGATGTGTTGACACATAATTGTTTATATTTTTTTAGGTGAAGACTGAATTTATGTAACATACTTTTTTAAATTAACCGATGTACGCAACCAACTTTTTTTATTCTAGATATACGCGAGATACTTTCAATTACTTACCAACCTACGTAATATTAACCAAAATGTGACTTGTTTGACCGGTTGCCACTTAAAAAAGTTACAGTTTGGTCCCTGTCAGTTGCGTGGACTTCCACCGTTTCCGAAAAGCATGTGTCGGGTATGCCATTTGTTTTGTCATTCACGTATATTATTCCCTTGTGTAATTAAGTTTCATAATCAATATACTATGTCGTGGTTCTTTATAAATGTAGAGTGTTAAGGCAAGGGATTAGAAAACTATATTGACATATGCAAATTAACCAATTCTTTCAGCCATATACCATACAAGTAAATTTGCTTTTCATAAGTATGGTCCTCCTAAGATTGTCAATGACGGCGACACTGTTTTTAGAGAGGTTTGTATCTCCGAGAAATGTACCTTTTTTTTTCTTGATTATTTCGGTTTTAGGATGATTGCCGTTCCATGTGTTTATGAATTTTATAGTGTTAGATTTTTGTTGAGTTGTGCTCCAGCAAAGGATATTAGAATCAGGGGCAGCCGGCTGTATGAAATTCCAGGCTTTAATATACCACTAAAGTTTAACGTTGATAATATTGGCTCTAATGATGAATTGCCATATATTGATTCTAGCTACTGTGATTTAGGGATGATGCGGTTATGAACCTTGAAAGGGTTTCGAGAGGATATCTTTGGAAGTGCAAGTAATAGTTACTGATGGTGTTAGAAACTGGTATAGGGTGTGTGATGATAATCTTGGATATCTTGTTTGAATCGTATTGGTTCACTTTCCGTATAAAGTATTTCGACCCAATTTGTGCCTGGGGTATCACGAAATCTTTACGAGGATAATTCAAGAAGAACACTTTGATTCTAGGCACAAGAGATCAAAGTAAGAACAAAGAGGAATTGTATTAATATTCGTATGTAATAAGAGACCAGATATGTTTGTTATATAAACAAAACAATTTGACTGTTAAAGCGGTTAAAGTCAGTTAAAAGTTAGTTAATTCCTAACAGTCACGACTCTTCACCCCGCAAGGGGCGCTGCCCCTTGACCCCCGCTTTTCTGTCATGGTCGAGTTCATATTAACTCAACGAGTATGCAGTCCACACTTCCCTAACTCGTATCCGAGCCGAATATGAAATCTCATCGATCTCTAATAAATCGCAATTACCTAAAATAGTCGATGACACTAAAATCACCAACAGATGAAAGTACTCAAACAGCTGTAAAGAAAAGAGTCACTTAAATCAAAAAGGCTTGTTGAGATGCAAAACTTATTGCAATTGGTTGACCTTAGAAGTCAACTTTTGAAATATCTTGTAGTTAAGTTGACCTTAAAAGTCAAAAGTATAGTTTAAAAGCTAGCACCACATGTTGCAATATTGCTTGCACAGCCGAATTACTGTTGTCATTTGCACATTCTTGCCGACCGTTTCAATTCATTATCAAGATATATATGTTGCGGAATACTTAATTTAGCTATCGTCATTCATGATTTTGAGTTTGCATTTCTAGCTTATAGAAAATTTTATAGACTTTTAGTCAGTGGTTAGTTACTGAAAACTATTTAATAGTTAGCACGACATTGAGTTAGATTGCGAATAAACATATACTATAAAACCTTGTGAGACTATGCTACATTGTTGAGAATTAAGTACTTGTTGATATTTCACTTTAGCAGAAAACATGAA
The DNA here is from genome assembly GCA_026074375.1 of Tanacetum coccineum. Taxonomy (NCBI): domain Eukaryota; kingdom Viridiplantae; phylum Streptophyta; class Magnoliopsida; order Asterales; family Asteraceae; genus Tanacetum; species Tanacetum coccineum. Next base: position 34,566 of record BQNB010020567.1, read on the forward strand.
TGCAACATCGAAGGCTAACAAAATCCAAACAAAGCACGCTATATTGAAATCTAAACATAGGCTTTGTTACGCAAGAACACAAACTTGATGACACATGTGTATCAAGATTGTCTTAAAAATCTACACTGGATTACTACGTCTTTTAGTAACCTAGTTACTTGAATTGATTTGAGATGCAAAATTTGTTAGGCCGATAAAGGAATCGAAAGGCAAGGTTATGTCCGTGGATTATGGTCATTCTTCTGTTAACTCCACATAGAGTTCCATTTAGTCATACACAAAAGTGTGACACGTTACACAAACACCCACAGTGAGCTCATGCATGACGTGACATCCTCACGAGCCACTGATACGCCCAACTTTACAATTGATTTGTGTCATCACAAGTTACCCTCGTAAATACACTTACTTCATTTACATGGAAAAACCAAAACAGTTTTTTTTTATGAAAATGATAAGTTTCTTTCATGTTTTAGTAGTCGGATTTTAGTTTTTCCACTGCTCAGTATAAAAGTCGGGTGTGATGGTCACCGCATTCATCATCGTTAACTCAGTCACACGTCAATTTTTCTTTGAAACACGGGCAACACTTTCTAGAAAATGTAACAGAACCGTCAACTTATCAAACAAGAATACCACACTTGAACACAAACATTCACCAGATTACAAATCACACACTCAAAACAGTCAACTTATCAAACAAGAATACCACACTTGAACACAAACATTCATCAGAATACAAATCACACACTCAAAACAAAAACAGAAAGTCAGCTATCTGCACAACTAAGTTATCACAAAATTGGTTAACAAGGGACGACGTTTTCTAAAGGCTTTTCACGCGTTGTGTATGCAACCATTACACATACTTTAAGATTAAAATATAGTAAAACAATGAATTCTTATGCTACTTATCTAATTATTGGTTCATTGTATTTATATTGCATATTTGCTATGTATATTGATAATGTCTTGTCCCACACCGTTCATGAATAGAGGAGATGTTGGGTATTTATGGTACAAGAACTAGTCTTTGAATTGGTGGACGCGTTTTAGTATAATGTATGGGCCTTATATGAAGAACAAAACCGTGAGGCAGATGTGCTAAAGCGAACAATATCTACCATTCATGGGCTGGTTCGTACCAAGTTTGTGGCAATCCTTTAACGAATCTTAAATGATTCCTAGAGATGCTTGACAACCCTTTAACGAGACTCAAGTGACTCTTAGAAATACATAACAATTGGTATCATAGCGAGCTCTAATCAGTCATGTGGGAGACAACTCGTTAGACCATTCTCTGAGGACGAAGAATCTCTTCGAGGTTGATGAATTGATACATGTCTTATCTCACATCGTTCATGAATAGAGGAGATGTAGGGTATTTTAAGGTACACAAATTAGTCTTTGAATTTTAGTATAATATATGTGCACTATATGAAGAACAAAACCATGAGGCAGAGGTATCAAAACCATGTTTGAGACAATCCTTAACAAATCTTAAGTGATTCTTTTTTTTTGAACGCCAAATTTATTAAAGAGCTAGCAAGACGCTAGAAGAGATTACAACGAAAAAGAACTAGGACATTTCAGCCAAGAGTTCCAATCAATTTTAAAATTACATATATTAGCACACCAAGTATACGACAAACGGACAATGTCATCAAAGAGAAGATCCAAACGCGGATGATTGGCTCCAAACACGACTTGATTACGAAAATTCCAAATAACCCACCACAGGACATAACAAGTGCCTTCCAAAATTTCCTTTAGCTTCGAAGGTAAACGGATGTTATTGAACCAAATAAGCCAACCACCATACGAATTAAAGCTGTGAACTTCCAACTCCCAACAACGAGCCACCTTAAGCATCAATAACCGAGCCAACTGACAAGAAAAGAGGAGATGGGAAGAAGATTCCACCGCGATGCTACAAAGAGGGCAAAGGATAGAGGGAATGTCAACACCTCGCAAAGAAAGATATAACCTTGTCGGCAACTTGTCTAAGCAAACTCGCCAACCGAAAATATTAATTTTAATAGGAACCACTTTAACCCATCTAGTAGGAGAATCCGCCTTAGGCAACAGAGAGTCATCTATAAAAGAGCGAGCCGATTTCACCGAAAAATCACCCGACGACTCTAAATTCCAAACCCATCGATCATCGATCTGAGAAAGAAGGATATGGGCTACACTAGCATGAAGGAGACGAAACTGATCCTCTTCGATACCACCTCGAGGAGCTCTTCTAAAAGACGAAATTAAGGACACATTATCTTTCTCTTTCCTACTTTTTACTCTCACTCCCTCTCACAATTCACTATTATCAGTCACCAGAACCCTCATCGGATAAATCATTTAATTAAATACTCACTTTATACAAATATACCCCTACAAAATATCCCACACACACTTACAAACCAATTTAATATTAAAACTTTGCATAATGCCCCAAAAGTGTTTAGCTTACCTTCTTGACCTTATTTCTTACATTGTCACTCATGAGCTATGTGAGATTTAGTAACATCGCTCGTGAGAATTAGCCTCACGGGAGGCTCACGATCACTCCTCGCCATTGATAAAAGCAGCCTTAGAGATTCTTGAGAACCCTTTAAGGAGACTTAACTAACTCCTAGAGGTACATAACATATATAAACTCCATATTTCCATTTATTTTCATCATTATCTAAATAAAAGAAACATATAACGAGCCCATGATTTGGTTTATTTGGTACATTTTCTTCTTTCTTTTTGTTATATGATTTTTTTTGGAACGGCAATTTGTGGCTACATGGCCCCTAGCCCAGAAGGCGTAGCGAGCCCACACAACCAGGTTGGGTCCAGCCCAAAAGGCAATGGCACCCTTCCCTTTACACACGCGGGAGGAAACCCCTATCGCCCTAGACAAGACTCGAACATGAGACCTTGCCTAGGAGGGTAAAACCTCCATACCATTGGACCAAATGCCCGTTGGTTTTTTGTTATATGATTTGATAGGCCATTAATGTCCGTCAGCATATGTGACATTTCATTTTTAATAAAGGGAAAATTCTCAAAATAGATCGGTCGTTAAAAGTGTATATCTTTTCTATACCAAAAAAACTTGACTTCTCAAAATAGACCAGTCGCCCAGTCGTCTAAAAAGTTATACTTTTTGTGTAAGTAATTTTTCAAAAATGTTTTTGGGCGACTTATTAAAAGTATTTTTTGTGTAAGTAACTTTTCTGAAAACTACAAAAAAAAAGTCGTCTAAAGTACATTTAATAGGTCGTCCAAAACATTTCTGAAAAATTACTTACACAAAAAGTACAATTTTTAGGCGACTTGAGCGACTGATCTATTTTGAGAAGTCAAGTTTTTTTGTTCTAAAAAAAGTACACACTTTAGTCGACCGGTCTATTTTGAGAATTTTCTCTTTATTAAAAGCTATCACAACTACCCTCTGACAATAACATCAAACTTCATTAGTGATTTCATAAAAGTTTGGTTAACAACATTTCTAGCCTCCTACCATAACTTGCAAACGCAGACGTGAATTTATTGATCCCACATATATGTATTTTGTTTGGTAAAAGTAGCAGTAACACACTGAGAAATAACAATAAGTAATTCAATGTATGTAGTAGCAGTTTATTTTCTATAAAACAATTGGTAACGTAAGTGTATGTATAATCATAATGTGTAAAATACCTCCTAAATGTCCAATGCTTTTAAATGCTGCTTCGCAAAACTTTGGAAAATAAGCATTCAGACAAAAAAGTAAAACTACTTGTTGCTTGCCAAACGAGCATAAAAATTCACAACGCTCGACGCTCACCATTCATACCATCGAAACAAATAAACAAACGTATACATGTGGAGAATTAGAATTCATAGATAAATAAGATCTATATAATATACAAAAGTTTACTATATTTGATTGGATAATATAGATTACGATTTTTTGATTTTATTATCAGGAAAATATGAACCCAAATGTACATATCACGCTTGGTTATTAGTTGCTAAATGACTAAACTTTTTCTTGTTGTATCTTATATTTTGATCATGTTATTTCGAAGTAAAGACTTGACTCGTAGTTGTCGTTTCTCTCATTAGTTCAAACATGTGACTTTATTCATAATTGTCGTTTCTCATTGCAATGTGCAAGGGGCCAATGGCATGTCAATCTCATTGGTGTTATCACTTCAAGTTAAGTAGACATCGTGTCAAGGATGAAACTCCCGTGGATTCTCGAGACACATATTGATTTTTTTTATGTAGTGTTAATTTTTAAAAAAATCAATTATTCTTAAATACATTTTAAATACACTCGGTCTATCGAAATCTGTTTCTGATATTACAATTCAAACAATTTTTGCACACAATTATATTTAATCCTGATTTCATCCCTACTTGAATCTTTCTCATTGGTTGATCACAAAATGAGTTGGCATTTGGCAATTTCATAACTTCATGCCCATGATGTTTCATCTTACGTCTTAAATATCCATTTATTGCCTTTCATTGTCATTGAATAATAGGACCACCTAAGAATAAATTAGTGTCCTTGATTTTCATACAAAAATCTTGCCCAATTAAATTGTATGTGACAAATAATATCAATCGAGTTTTGATTTGTTCTTAACAAATCTGTTTGACAAGTCAGTTGGGTATCTCCAGTTTGTTCGACTATATGTATTAATCTTGAGTCTAGAGGCGATTTCATTTATCCCCTCCTAAAAATGAAAATTTCATATTTATACTTTTAAAAGCATTGTACATAAGACTACCCGTAATGGATGGTCGTCACATTTGGTCAACCCACAAAAAGGTCGCATCCTCCCCATAGCCCTCCCCATCCGACGGGTTTCCTAGGCCAATTTAGGAGGACTAGGTTGAAAATAAGACCGCGCGTGTGAAGTGTTGTGTGTGTGAGTGTTTTATATTAAATGATTGTTGTTTGGTATATATACGTTTAAGTGAGATATGTTTTTCTTGGAGACCGCGATCTCCTTATCATACTATGGGACTGTTTCATAAATTAAGTGGTTTGTAGACATACTTATATAAGTTATATTATACTTTTAATTGAGAGAGAGAAGTTTTTGAACTATCACAATAAGAGGAAACAAATGCTTGAGCCACTCATTAAATGGAAAAGAAACACCCCTTAAGTTGAAAATGAAGAAGCTTGTAAAAAGAGAAAGCCGAATTGACGTTGATGCGACAGCGATAACCGCTGACTGGTTATTGGGAATAAACTTGAAGGTATACTTCAAACAACTCTTCAACATAAGGAAACCTGATTTTATTACACTTAGTCGAATGCATTCAGTAGTTTGTTTTGAGTATATGTATGATATTAGTCGTGAAAATAAGAGGAAATATAAATTCACCATTGATTTTATATACTACATCCGTTTCATAATAATAGTTCACGTTTTCTTTTTGTGTTGTTTCAACTTAATTGTCCATTTCTAAAATTAATTAGAAAATTTAGATTGAGTTTACTAAATTACCTTCACTTGAATTTTTTTTGGAACGGCAATTTTTAACTATCTTATAATATTATACCACAAATCTATCTCACATGTTCTAAGCAGGACTCGAACCCACATCCACTTAGTTGGAGAGCTTTTCACACAACATGAGATACCATTGGGACACAAGCCCTTTGGTACCTTCACTTGAAGTTATTATCACAAACTTTAAATAAGTTGTATAAATCAATTACTTAAGAGTAAAACAGTCATTATGTAAAAAGTAAAACATATAAAGTTGTAATTATAATGTTGTTCTTATACTGTGTATTTTTTTATCGGAAAACAATAATTTTAAGACGCTTACGCCCTTAAATATATTAATTTTAAAATCCGTTAAATTATGTTTTTCCTATTAAAAGTTGATTAAAAAAAACATACTTAAGACATACAAAATATGATCCAAAAAAGACACCAATCAAAATAACTCCTACAAAAAAAACACAATATTTATGACCTCCTCTTTCTCTCTTTCATTTTTCACCATTCATAACACACACCAAAACACCTCAACTGTGTGTAATAATCTCCAAAAAAAATACTGAAAATACCTCAACTGTGTTGTGTCCATGACAAAATGCTTCAGTTTGACAGCCTCAAGACATCTTTCTCAAACTCTGGTCTGAAATCCACCATGACTGACCTTGGTGATGGCACCACTATCCACTGCTGGATACCCAAAACCAAGCTGAACGGAGTGACTCAGTTACAACTCGGTCAGAACGGAGTGACTCGTTCCAAGCTGAGTGTGTGTACAGAGTCATGGTGGTGAATGATGTAAAGAAAGTGAGTTGGGTTGAGCTACGGTGGGTTTGTGGCGTATAGTATGGCTGTCCAGTTTAAGGAGATGGTGGAACGAGTGGTGTAATGTTGTGCAGGTGTGTGTTTGGAAATGAAGGATTTGGATGATGGGTTGTTTCCGGTTAAGACGTTAGAAGAAGCTGCTGAGATATTGTTGCCTCAGACGCCCGAGAAGATGAAGGAGTTGATGAAGTTTACGTTCGTTAAGCCCCCGGTTAAGCTCACTCCGAACTGTATACTAGTCGACTTTATTGACGTAAGTTTTTATCAGTTCTTTTAACATGTGCACTAGAAAAGTGGCCACGCAACCATGGTTACCAGTGGATTAGTCGGCCAAAAGGTCGGAAACCATGGTTACCCAAAAACATGTGCACTAAAAATGTCTAGGAAAGCCATTACTGAATTTTGATGGATTTGCTACTGATAGATTTGCTACTATTATATATCGTTACTTATAATTGTACTCATAATCCGTTGGAAAATTGTTGGAGTTTCGTCAATCATAGTTTATTCTAACAATGAATTTTCGTAACATGGCATAAAGTAGTAACATATAGTTAAAACTTTGCGAAGACAACTACAGCAATATATACAAATTCATCACATGAAATGCAAGCTATGTAATGGTATTGACATAAAGCTACCACAGATAAGACGGGCATAACATGATGTATTGGGTGCAGGAGATGAACAAAGAACACGTAGAGGAGAAAAGGGAGCTAATTATTGCTCTAGCCAAAGACCGTAAACTTTCCGAAATTCCCAAAATATCCCAGGTCAACTCCTTACTATCAATTGTGACTCATTTACACTCGTTTTGTTATACGTTTAACATATACAAATGTACCAATACATAATGCAGCCAACGAAAATAATTTGGGGTGATAAAGATCAAGTATTCAACCCCTAAAAATTTTTGTGCTATTTTAGTTTCTTACGGTGTAAATTTAATTAGCCCAACATTTTCCCATTGAAAATCTTAATACGTGGAAGAAAAAGACTAAGTCTAGGGGTCCGTATCGACATGACGACATATATTTGTGGAAACACGTGCACCAGTTTGGATGCTTACATTTATAACCCGTTGAATTATAACATGATATACAGTATGGTACATCATACCTTTTGGTAACAAGAAAAAGTTCTTTTAGAAAAAGTTCTTTTCGAAAAAGTCTTATACATATGACACAACGCATCATAGTTTATTTTAACAATGAATTTTCGTAACATAGCATAAAGTAGTAACATATTGTTAAAACTTTGCGAAGACAACTACAGCAATATATACAAATTCATCACATGAAATGCCAGCTATGTAATGGTATTCACATAAATCAACCACTTATAAGACGGGCATAACATGATGTATTGGGTGCAGGAGATGAACAAAGAACACGTAGAGGAGAAAAGGGAGCTGATTATTGCACTAGCCAAAGACCGTAAACTTTCCGAAATTCCCAAAATATCCCAGGTCAACTCCTTACTATCTTTGCTCCAAAAAAAAAACTCCTTACTATCAATTGCGACTCATTTACACTCGTTTTGTTATACATTTATTATTTTTGAACATATGCAAATGTACCAATTCATGATGCAGCCAACGAAAATAATTTGGGGTGATAAAGATCAAGTATTCCCTTTAGAATGTCCGGCTACAAGCTGAAAAGGTTTGACTTATTCAGATTGTATACTTGTATATGTTTGACATTAAAGTCAAAGAGGTAAAATTGACTAATGGTATCATATTTGAATAAAAATGTACAAGGCATTTGGGTGATAATGCAGATATGGTGGTGATAAAAGGTACAGGACATGCTTATCTTGTTGAAAAACCAAAGGAATTTTATCGACATCTAAAGTCCTTTTTAATCCCTGAAGTTCCTCCTATACCTTCGTTAACCACACCACCCACTGACGCCACTCCCACTATCACAAACGCTTCAACGACCGCCTGGCCACGACCTTACAAACCCTTAACAAAATGGCATCGGTCCACAGTTGCTAACCTTAATATTTTCATGGTACTTAAAGAGTTTTGACCATACTCTTAGCGACTAGATATAATTCTTGTAATCCAACAATCAAAGTATTTATTGTACTAATGTTGTATTATGTAGCGACCCATTTACATGAAAAATGGTTCAATCTAGATTATTTTTTATTCCCAACTGGTAAAGTATGTTGAAAGTCAATCTGAGTGTATTCAAATGCTTACAACTTACAAATTACAACCTCTTAGATTGACTTATTCATGTCATTACTCTTATAGTATATTAGAGTTCGATAGGTCGACTCAACCAGACGTATTTTGACCCGTTTATCTAATGTCCCAAAGTATTTTGTTAATCCGCCAAATCAATGTTTTTATAAACTTATGTTGTATTATTAGGCGACCCATGTACGCTGAAAATTGGTGTCAATCTAGAATTATATTTTATTTTCCAACTGGTAAAGTTTTGTTTAAAAGTCAATGAAACAGGATCATAACATCAAACAGAGTAGCATATCCGCCTGTAGCCCAGTTTCAACGTAAATTTGAACCCGTTACAAAACCTATCTTAAATTGACTTACAAGTTACAACCTCTTAAGTTCGATAGGTCAACCCATCCAGGCGTAATTTTACCCGTTTAACTAATGTCCTAAAGTACCAGACCTATCCATTTGTGGTTTTAAGTTCAAACGAAACACACTATGGTAGAATATCAGCTGAATGTAAAGTAACCTAAAACAGAAGTTGCATGCAAGGGAAAAACAAGTAAAACTATACAAAATCACATAACATGAGCTATGTGTATATATCGATGAATGAAACAAAGAAAGACGAACTATGCAACAAGTTTTTAGATTCTTGACATCTGTAAAACCGACTATAGTTTCTTTATCTACTGAGTTTGAAACAGACCTTACCGTCCTTGAGGTTCTTCACTACTCTTCATCACCAGCCTTATTCTCCACGTCCTTGAGGTTCTCTCCACTAACTTCATCAACAGCCTTATTCTCCACGTCCTTGAGGTTCTCTCCACTAACTCCATCAACAGCCTTATTCTGTTCACCTGCTGCGTTATAAATACATTCGAACAACAATTAATTTTAGTTCATTGTAACATGTGTTGTCTTTGAATCAAACTACTGCTGCGTTATAAATACATTCGAACAACAATTAATTTTAGTTCATTGTAACATGTGTTGTCTTTGAATCAAACTACCACTCAGTAGAAAAAAATCAGTGTATAACAACAATGGTACGCAGATTAAGCTTATTGCTCTAAAAGCACTTATCTAATAGTTGTAAGCTAATAGTTCTATTTTCGGCAATGCAACACAATTCTGCTGGTTATATCATTTTTATCATTTCTAGTACCCGCAGATTATAGACTGAAACTGAAAATTATTCAACATTGCTCACAGTTACGTTTCTCCTAAGTCACAAAAATTTGTCGATTCACAGTTTGGTTCTAATATCAGATGTATAATTACCATATGGGAACTAGACTCGCCGAAAAATACTTCTTTAAACTATTCGGGTGGGGGTGGGGGCATTACCTTTATCTTCTGCAGGATCCGGGGTCCAAAGAGTAAGATTGTCCCCAATCAACCGCATTATCAGAGAACTGTCCTGGTAAGACTTTTTATCTAGGCTATCAAGTTCAGCAGCAGCGTCTTCAAATGCCTGTTTAGCCATATTGCAAGCCCTATAAAATTTCAAAATAATTCAAATTTTTAAATGAAACTTCGGCTGTGATTCAAGTTAGCATAACAAGAGGAAACTATATCGTCCCTTTGACTTTATCTGCAAATTTACACCAGAACTTAAATATTAACAGTAGGAATGACACATTGACATACCTTTCAGTATTGGCGATTATCTAATAGTAAAAGACCGAGAGGTTCAAAGCCACGCCAAGTCTGATTGGATTAGTAGGTGGAAGATCTGTTTCAGCAATAGCAGTTGCAGCCTGAAATGTGATAAATAAGCCAAATAAATAACATGATTGAAAATCACAAAATATCTAAAAAAAAACTCTAAAATTAAAATAACCTCATAAGCTTTAAGTGAAAATCACCCTTCCTGTTAAACATATGTACAAAAAGGGTGTTATCTAGAGGTGGCAATCTTGACCCAAATATAAAAGAATGGGGTACAAAATAGGGTGTTATTAGAGTGGCATATCTTGACCCAAAAATAATAAAAGAATAGGTTTAATTGGGTCATTTTTTTAAATATTTGGGTCATTTGGGTCTTTAAGTTAAATGAAGTTTGGGTTCAATGGGCTTTTAAACATACTTTTAAATTAAATGAATGGGTCTAATGGGTCATAGGAATGGGTCGACCTAGTTAAACTTTAACCTAATTAGTTATAACTTCTTAAAAAGTGATATACTCTAATCATAACTTTTTTTTACGTTTATACGGTTTTTGGACGTTTTCATTTGTTTTTTACGTTTTCGTCAAATTTCTTACGTTTTCGTCCGTTTTTTTACTTTTTTGTCAGATTTCTTACGTTTTCGTCAGATTTCTTACGTTTTCGTCTGTTTTTTTACGTTTTCTTACGATTTCGTTCGTTTTTTACGTTTTCGTCATATTATTTACGTTTTTACCCCTTTTTTTACGTTTTTGTCCGATTACTTATGTTTTCGTCTGTTTGTTTACGTTTTCGTCCGATTTCTTACGTTTTCGTCTGTTTTTTTAAGTTTTCGTCTTTTTTTTACGTTTTCGTATGATTTCTTACGTTTTCGTTTGTTTTTTTACGTTTTCGTCTGATTTCTTACGTTTTCGCCCGAATTCTTACTTTTTCGCACGTTTTTTTACGTTTTTGTCAGATTTCTTATGTTTTCGTCTGTTTTTTTACGTTTTCGTCGGATTTATTACGTTTTCGTCTCTTTATTTCGTTTGCGTCCGATTTCTTACGTTTTCGTCCGATTTATTACGTTTTCGTCCGATTTCTTACGTTTTCGCCCATTTTTTACGTTTTTGTTAGATTTCTTACGTTTTTGTCAGATTTTTTACGTTTTCGTCCGTTTTTTACGTTTTCATCTGTTTTTTACGTTTTCGTCCGTTTTTTTAACGTTTTCGTCCGATTTATTACGTTTTCGTCTCTTTTTTTTGTTTTCGTCCGATTTCATACGTTTTCGTCTGATTTGTTACGTTTTCGTCTGATTTCTTACGTTTTTGCCTGTTTTTTACTTTTTTGTCAGATTTCATACGTTTTTGTCTATTTTTTTTAAGTTTTCGTCCGATTTCTTACGTTTTCGACCGATTTCTTAAGTTTTCGTCCAATTTATTACGTTTTTTACGTTTTCGTCCAATTTCTTACGTTTTATACGTCTTTATTCGTTTTCAAAAAAAGAAAAAAACGAAAAAAAACAGACGAAAATGGATGGAAACGTAAGAAAACAGACGAGAACGTACGAAAACGAACGAAAACAGACGTAAATGTAAAAAAACGGACGAAAACGTAACAAAACATAGGAAAACGTAAGAAAATGGTCAAAAACGTAAAAAAAGTATGCAAACGTAAAAAAACTGACGAAAACGTAAGAAATCGAACAAAAACGTAAAAAAATATACGGACAAAAATGTAAAAAAACGTATGCAAACGTAAAAAAACTGACGAAAACGTAAAAAACGGACAAAACATAAAAAAAACATTAAAAAACGGATGAAAACGTAAAAACGGACGAAATCGTAAAACACGGACGAAAGCGTAAGAAAACGTAAGAAATAACGTAAAGAATCGGACGAAAACATAACAAAACGGACGAACATGTAAGAAAATGGTCGAAAACGTATGCAAACGTTAAAAAACTGACGAAAACGTAAGAAATCGAACGAAAACGTAAGAAATCGGACGAAAACGTAAAAAATGGACGAAAACGTAAGAAAACGGACGAAAACGTAACAAAACAGAAGAAAACGTAAGAAAACGGTCAAAAACGTAAAAAACCATATGCAAACGTAAAAAAACTTACGAAGACGTAAGATATCGGACAAAAATGTAAGAAATCGGACAAAAACGTAAAAAAACGGACAAAAACGTAAAAAAAACGGACGAAAACGTAAGAAAACGGACGAAAATGTAAGAAATCGGACGAAAACGTAAAAAACCGGACGTAAACGTAAGAAAACGGACGAAAACTTAACAAAACGGTCGAAAACGTAAAAACACGTATGCAAACGTAATAAATCGGACGAAAACGTAAGAAATCAGACAAAAACGTAAAAAAACGGACGAAAGCGTAAAAAAAGAACGAAAACGTAAAAAAACAGACGAAAACGTAAAAAACGGACGAAAACGTAATAAATACGGACGAAAACGTTAAAAAACGGTCGAAAACGTAAAAACCGTATGAAAACGTAAAAAACAGACGAAAACGTAAAAAATCGGTCAAAAACGTAAAAAAAGGTAAAAGACGGACGAAGATGTAAGAAATCGGACGAAAACGTAAGAAATTTGACGAAAACGTAAGAAATTTGACAAAAACGTAAAAAACGGATGAAAACGTAAAAAAAGGGCCGAAAACCTAAAAAGACAAACGAAAACGTAAAAAAACGGACGACAACGTAAAAAAGCCGACGAAAACGTATAAAGCGTTCAGAAATGTATGAAAACACCATAATTTAGTAGGTCGACCCAACCCAAACCGTTTGACCCATGACCCGTTAGACCCATTTTTAAAACATGACCTGTTTGACCCATTGACCCATTGGACCCATAACCCATTTGACCCATGACCCAAACCAACCCAACCCAACCCGTTTGCCACCTCTAGTGTTATCACAGATGTTATGGTAATCAAAATATTTTAGAGTATACGACACTCACATCTTATGATAAAAGACAGCAGCTTCTCCAGTTTTCTATGATGGGAGCAAGTAGTCATCAATTGTTAAGAGTATCTCATTGCATTTCGAAGTAAGTTCATCTTCCACCCTTTTCAGAGATTCTTTTGCTAAAGCAACATGTTGCATTTCACCATTGGCCTCTTCTTTAGACTTGATAACTGACAGTATCCTCCATGATGCTCTTTTTGCACCAAGCACATTCTTATATCCAACAGACAACAAGTTTCTCTCCTCTGCAGTCAGTTCCACACCCAATTTCGCAACGGAATTCATTGCTTCCACCATATCTGAGCCATACATAGAGAGATTATAGTAAAAATAATCAGATATTAGCAGAGGCATAACTATTTACAACTTCCAGTGCAAAAAACCTAAGTAGAAGTATATAAGAATACTGAAACCAAAACGCAAGTAGAAGTGTAAAACCACAGTTAGGCATTTAATTCTCTATTGGCGTTATCAACAATTTCAATCTGTATGAAGCCCAAGCAACCCATACACATACACACAGATGCCTAAAATTTGTTCAAACAAAGACCACAAGCAATATTTATGAAAATTCTGTTGACAGTAGAACTACAACAACAAAGACAACACACAAACACACACAAACACCAAATTACAATGCACATACTCATAGACCTAATCATCATCTCAAAGCTTCAAATTGCATCATACGCTCATAGACTGATCGATTTATTAATTACGAACAAAATTGAACATGCTGTAACTAAAAACTGTACAGATAACGCAATAACCGTCAAAACTTACAACTGTATCATCCACTCGTTAAAATAACATAGTAACTGTTAAAATCAAAAACCAAAACCTATTAATCATATGGAGGCTTCAAATATCATCCGAACTTATACTGATCAATTATGAACATAAATCAACAGACATTAACTATAAACCGTGCGGACAGGACAATCATCACGAAGCTTCAAAATACATCATCTGAACACATAAGAATCGTTATGAAGAAAACTGAACATAGGGGGGGTCCCCAAAAAAAAAAAAACAAACACGAATAACTGTTTTAAATCCACAAAGGTAAACCTAAATTTAGTAACTTCTAACACCTAATTATCTCTTTAACCAAAAATGTATTGGACAGCTAGTCACCGCTAAAATAACAAACGTAAACTTAAAATTTGATACTTCTATACCTAATAACCATCTCTAAGATTCAAATTATGAACAAAATTAACAGAAAACAGTACGAACAACACAGTAACCATTAAAATCACAACGATAAACCTAATAATCATATAGAAGCTTACAACTACAACTGCCGTGTATAGGATTGATTACGAAACAAAGTAAACAACTTATATAATCACATAATTAACGTTAAAATCACAAACGAGAGCCAAAATTAGCAATAACAAACACTAATTAAATAAATAAAAAAAAGTATACCATCATTTATGACTAATTTGACAGAATAACCGTTAAATTAGCAATAATTAACAGTCAAATTCACAAATGAGAACAAATTAAAGTCAAATTAGCAATAATTAACAGTAATAACGATATCGAAGATTAAAATAACGAAATATGTATGTATACTTATCAATAATGAACAAAATTAACTAAAAAACTGTACGCACATCATAATAACAGTAATAATCATCAATGAGAACGTAATAACCGTCAAGTTAGCAATAATTAACAGTAATAATTATCTCTAAGCTTCAAATTATATCATCCGTACACATAATGATCAATAATGCGCAAAACTAACTAAAAACTGTACGGGCATCAAAACAATCACATCGATGCTTAAATTGAACAAAATAACCGTTTAACTAGCAATAATTAACAGTCAAATTCACAAATGAGAACATAATAACCGTCAAATTAGCAATAGAAGGTTAAAATAACGAAATATGTACAAATTTAACTAAAAAACTGTACGGACGTCGTAATAACAGTTAAATTCACGAAATAGAGCACAATAACCGTTAAACTATGAGTAAGTAACAGTAAATGACGTAATAACGAAAAAAGTGAAGTGAAGGATTAGTTATACCGTCGAAACGTTTAGTTTGTTCAGCAACACGAGCAATGAAGAGAAGGTGATCACGTGCATTATTCTGTGTGTCCGCCATTGTTGATGATGTCAAAAACGGTTATTCAGTTGTAAAAAACGGTTAGAAGATTGTGAAGTTTGTTAGGGAAGTTGGGAGAGAGCGTTTGTTTTGAAAATGGGAAGAAAGTGGTCAGAGTGTGGTCAAAGATGTGTATTTATAGGGGTGGATTTGCTTGAGATGGTCTTGCTTTTTGACGCGGAGTTTGTTATCCCGGGTGTTAAAAGCAAGGGTGTAAATTACTAGAAATAGGATAAAAATCGACACAAAAATGAATTGGTATGTGAGCTTGTTTACTAAATTAAGAAGTTAAATAGTATAAAGATTTTAATTAATCTTTTATTAGAGAGAGAAGTTTTAAAGAATCTTCTAATTAAGTGAGATTAAAGGTTTTGTTCTCACTTTTTTCAGACTAAGAAAAAAGTAAACAACCCCTAATAGTAATGAGACAAAATGGTTTGATTGGTCTCTACAAATTTTTTTTTTGAAAGGCAACAGACTTTTATTAACAGAACCAGAAAAAAAACAAAACAAGAACAATATCTCTACAAATTTGAACGCGTACCTCTACTACGAAGACTGAAAGGAACGCGTCTTCCCAACCATTTTAATGTTTTGGTCTGTCAGGCAATCGAGAAAATGAGAATGATTGTGTGTGTTAGTTTTTTTTTACATAATTTTTGTGGAGTTGTTTTTAGTTGTGAGTGCAATCCTCTTACTACGAGCATTTGGTCTACGTTTGGTTTAAGAGAGAAAAAGCTGAGTTGGCGCTGATTTGACGGGATTGATTTGATCACCTTTGTGGTTGCATTAATATCAGTCTTAGAGGCTAAAGAGTTCAGGTTAGTAATAGGTCAACGCGATTGATTTGTTTTATAGATATGTTAGTAATTGTAATCTAACAGGTTTAGAAATACAATTAAAGTAGTAAATATTAGAAGTTTTAGGCTAATTATATTTCCAGCCCTTGTGTTTTAACGTACTAATAAACTAGTGTAATTTCCATAATGACACCACATTTTTAATCCTAACAATTCTCCCTCAATGTGGCGGCATATGGGATTACTTACAATGTATCCTACAAGTACAAGTATAAAAAAGCATTCCAAAGTCCTTTCAAAGCTAAAAGTTTGAGATAGTAATGTTTCTTTCTCTATTTTTTCTCTCTCTATAACCGATTTCCCGCTCTTTTTTTCCACCATTAAAAATTGAATAAAAGCTTCGTTTCTTCTCTATTAACCTACCAATTTCAAAGCCGATTAGTGCATTAGATTCAGCATCGTGTTCCGCACATACTGATACTGTTTGATTGTTGTTTCATCAAGTTTTGTGATAATTTGAATTTGTTCTTTGGCGCCAAATATGTCTGCTAAGAAACGAAGTTCTAAACGAAACAAACGTATTCCTAATAAGTATAAGGATACTATTTGTAAGTTGAATAAGAAGAAACATGATGAAAATGTGGTAATTGAAGATCAAATGGAAATTAGGGTTTCAACCAATGATTTGGGTGAAATTGGGGAAATTGAAGGGAGTCAATGTGAGTTAGAGAATGGTATGGAAAATAGGGTTAATTGTGATGTTAGTGAGGGTATTACTGCTGGAGATCAAGGTGATAAGGATAGTGAAGGAGTATGTGCAGATTTGGATCAGGATATTGCTAATGGTGACGGTTTGGATGAGGTCAGAACTAAGAAGGTGACAAGCCATGTGGTTCATGAAGAGGTAGTACTTGATGTTCATAATGTGAGTGATACTGAATCAAATAAGCACCATGTTAATCCTACTAGACCTACATATGCTTCTATGACTAGTAGTAATGCTGATCTAAGTAGGCAATTGGATTTTGAGCCAACACTGATTGAAGATGACAATGAATTTGTCATTTTTGATGAATTAGTTAATACTGGTAGTCTAAAATGGAAGTTTACTATATGTGGTCACTTTGTTGGTATGAAAATGTCTTATGGTGAGCTTAAATACAATCTGGTTAGGATGAGGGGTAGACATGGACTTAGTGAGATGTTTAGCAATGATAATGAGGTTTTTTGTTTCAAATTTAAGCATGAGGAAGGGATGAATTTTGTGCTTGAAAATAGTCCATGGATGGTAAATGGTAGACCACTTATTGTACAGAAGTGGAGCCCTGAAGTGAGTATGGATAAGCCTGAACCAGATAAGATCCCTTTATGGGTTAAAATGTTTGGAGTACCATTGGAAGCTTGGAATAAGAAAGGAATAAGCAAATTGGCTAGCAGTATTGGTCAACCACTGGTTATGGATGAGATGACATCTACTATGTGTCAATATGGCAGAGGAAGAATTGGATATGCCAGAGTACTAGTGGAAGTTGATGATAGAAAGCAATTCAAAGAGAGTATTGATGTGCAGTATATAGACAATAATGGTAATATTCTGAGAGTAAAAAAGATAAGGATTGAATATTCATGGAAACCTCCTGTGTGTGAGTTTTGTCATGTGTTTGGGCATACTCATAAAACATGTATGAAAAGGCCAAAGAGTATGGAAGAATTAGAAAAGTTGAAAACTGTGAATATGCAGGAAAATGTGAATAAGGAAGTGTTTACAGATGTGAAAAGGAAGCAATCTCAGCAAAATAATGTATACAGGAAGAATCCACAAGTTAATAATGGAAGATGGAATAATGAGAACAATAATCAGGGTAAAGGAGGAATGAAAATACTAGCAAGTTTGAATATAGGCCTAAGGATCAAGGTAAAACAAAGCTGCAGGAGAATCATAAAGGAGAACAGAATGATAATAGGCAGGGTAAACAGACACCTAATGGGTCAAAAAGTGATGCCAAGGGTA
>BQNB010020567.1:60158-65307 GCA_026074375.1 Tanacetum coccineum
GAAGCCTTTCAGATTTGCAAATTATATAGTGGAGAAGCCTGAGTTCTTATCCACAGTAGAAAAGGAATGGAAACCAACTATGGAAGGATTTCAAATGTACAAAGTGGTTAAATGTTTGAAAATTCTCAAGAAGCCTATGAATAACCTAAACTAGAAGAATGGGAATTTATTTGAGAAAGTGATCAAGCTAAGAGACAAACTAATTAGAATGGGAATTTCAGGAGTATAAAGAAGCTTTAACTGATGAGAATAATCTTTTAAAGCAGAAGGCTAAAATTGATTGGCTGATGGAAGGAGATAAGAACACTGCTTATTTCCATAAAGTGGTGAAAGGAAGGAAGCATTTATGTAGAATTAAAAGTATTTGTAATGAAGAGGGTAAAAGATTTTATGGTGATGATATTTGTGAGCAATTTGTAAAGCATTTCCAAAAATTTCTGGGAATGACAAGCAACACTTATACAAGGAAGGGTTTGGAAGGAATGTTTTTTTAATAAGCTTAGTGAAGATGAAGCAAATGACATGATTCAACAAGTTACTAATTTGGAAATCAAACAAGCAATATTTGATATAGACAATGATAAAGCTCCTAGTCCTGATGGGTTCACAGCTTGTTTCTTCAAAAAAGCTTGGTCTATTGTGGGAGATGATGTTAGTCATGCCATTAAAGAGTTCTTTCATACAGGAAAATTGCTAAAAGAAGTCAATGCTTCAATGATCTCTCTAATTCCTAAGATGGCTACTCCTAACAAAGTATCTGATTTTAGGCCCATTGCATGTTGCAATCTCTTATATAAGTGTATCAGCAAGATTCTTACTAGCAGAACTAAAGGCGGGCTTGAGAAAGTGGTGAGCCTTAATCAAAGTGCTTTCATTCCTGGAAGATCTATTCAGGACAACATCTTACTTACCCAGGAGTTATTAAAAGGATATAAAAGGAAAAATGGCCCTCAAATATGTGCTCTTAAGATTGACTTGCAGAAGGTTTATGATACTGTAAGTTGGTCTTTTCTTAAAGAAACTCTAAAGCAATTTGGATTTCATGATCAAATGATTAACTGGATTATGACCTATGTGAGCTCCTCTGCCTTTTCTATATGGGTTAATGGTCAAGCTCATGGTTATTTCAAAGGTGCTAGAGGGTTAAGACAGGGTGACCCAATCTCACCTTATCTTTTTACTCTAGTAATGGAAGTTCATAATCTCATTTTGATCAAAAATATTGAAGAAGATGGAAATTTCAAATATCATGCTGGGTGTAAAGAGCTTAAGATCACACATTTATGCTTTGATGATGATCTCATGGTATTTTGTCATGGTGATACCCACTCCATCTCCATTGTGAAGGAATCCTTAAATGAGTTTAGTAGATATTCTGGTCTTCTTCCTAATTTGAAAAAAGTATTGTTTTCTTTGGAAGCATCAAGGATAATATGAAGAATAAGATGTTAAAAATTGTTCCATTCTCTGTGGGAGTTTTACCTATGAAGTATCTAGGAGTTCTTTTATTAGCCAAGTGTCTGGGAATAAATGATTGCAAATACCTTATTGATAAAGTGAAGACTAGGATTGGTGATTAGAAAAACAGATGTCTTTCATATGCTGGAAGGGTTCAACTCATATCTTTTGTTTTAGCCTCAATGCAAACATACTGGGCTTCTGTCTACTTGATTCCTAAAGTAGTTGTGAAGGAACTAGACAAAATTATGAAAAACAATTTGTGGGACAACAGTGGTAATAAAAGTGGCAGAGCTAAGGTTGCTTGGAAAATAGTCTGCAGGCCAAAGGATCAAGGTGGCCTTGGTATCAAGCCACTTAGTGGATGGAATGAGAACATATGGAAAATTGTGGTGCAAAATCAGACCTTGTGGGTTCAATGGGTCAATAGAGTAAAATTAAAAGGAAGGAGTGTTTGGGATATAGAAATAGAAACTAATGACAGTTGGGGATGGAAAAATCTTATGGAGCTAAGAGAAAAGATGAAACCACATGTATTCCATAAGATTGGCAATGGTGAAAAAACTTCTGTATGGTATGATACATGGAACTTGTGTGGCCCTTTGTCTAATTTCATTTCTAGAAGGGACATTTATGATGCAAGATTCAATGATAGTGACTGTGTTGCTAATTTGATTGAAAATGGAAGATGGAAGTGGCCTAATGAATGGTTAGTTAAATTCCCTATATTAAGATCAATTGAGGTACCTTCTATTAATGATAAATGTAATCAGACTGTTTGGCTTAACAACAAAGGAAAGGTGGGGAATTTTGCTATAAAGGATGCTTGGTGGGATCTGAGATGTGAGTACCCTAAAGTGGATTGGTATCACATTGTATGGTTCTCTCAGTGTAATCCTAGACATACCTTCATTATGTGGTTAGCCCTACACAATAGGTTGCAGACTCATGAAATTATGGCTAAATGGTTAAATGGATAAAATCTCAGATGCCCTCTTTGTGATCTTACTAGTGACTCTATGAATCACCTATTTTTTGAATGTTGTTATTCTAAGAAGGTATGGGAGGCTATTAAAGGAAAAATCATGATGGGAAAAGTGAATTGTGAGTGGGATACAATCATTGGGAAGTTGTAGGATATGAAGTGCAAGAACAATATTAAAAGTATCCTAAGCAAAATTTATGTTGCAGTCTGTGTCTATACCATTTGGAGGGAAAAGAACCTAAGAATATTTCAAGACAAGAAAAGAAGTGAAGATATGATCCTCAAAGAGCTTATGGAGAATATTAAATGGAAGTTGTCAAGCCTAATTGTCAAGAAATCACAAGCTGTTTCTAAAGTCTATGAAGAGTGGGATATCAATCCTTCTTACATGTGGTAATGGAGTGTTTGGTTCCAAGTTTTTGGGTTGCTGTTTTACATGATCTATGCCAATTAGTAATCATGATGGATTACATATCAAACAACGATTAGTTTCTAATATCTTGGAGCCATTTGGTGTGATTGTACCTATTGGAACACATGGTGTGCTGGATTGGCCTTGGTGAAGGATCTATGTGGGAAAATATGAGGGTCTAATTCATTTGGATGTACCATAAGGAAGGATTAATCACTGTGAAGGGAATTGATCTGGGTGGATGGTGTGTGATGGGTGGAGTAGAGAACTCTCTTGATCCACCCAACACTACTATTTAATGTCACGTCATAATGTCACGTCAACTTGGATGCCACGTCATTACTATTTTTTTTATTTTTTAGGTAAAATTCGTTTTTTTTTTAAATTTCGATTTTTTTATTGTAAAATTCGTTTTTATCATAATATTTTTTTTTTAAAATATTTATCATAAATTTCGGACTTTATAAAAATTACTTCTTTTGCAAGATTTGAACCTAGGTCTGCAAGTTCACAAACAAGCACCTCAACCAATGAAGCAAATCAGAAGTTGTGATACACTATAAAAAACAAATATGTTATGCTTTAAAAAAATTCTTTTTGAGATAAATTTAGAAAATATATCAGAAACACAATATTCTGAACAGTCTTCGTAAGCTTGATAAAACATACGTTGCATAAGTTTAGGCCCATTTAAACAAGCATTGCAATTTTTATAAGTTATGAAACCCAATGGACTTGATAATTCATAGTACGTGGGCTCATACTAAAATATCAAAATCCCTTATATTTTCAGTTAGTAAAATATACAACTTATGATAATTTCTAGGGTGAGCTAAAAACCAAAAACAAACTAAATCAAAAACCGAACAAAATGAAAAAAAAAGTGACAACATACGAACTAATACCAGGACCAAATTTGCTCATAATCGAAACAGAACCAAACTAAAAATTACGTTTTCGGGTTGATATGAGTTTTGCAGTTGTTTAAAAAAAAACCGAAAACTGAACCGAAAAAAGATTTATATAAATATATATCTCTACATTATATATAACAGGAGACATTTGACTATTTAATGCCACGTCATCTTGGATGCCATGTCATTACTATTTTTTTTGGTAAAATTTGTTTTTTTTTGTAAATTTCGTTTTATTCCACGTCTCATTCATAATATAATCATCATATTGATAACAACTAAATTTGGTAAATAACATCTTTTATCTATTTTTTTATTATTATTTTAATTATGTTTAATTAAAAAGTCTAAATATTTTTTTATTTGTCAATAATATAATGCATTCATCATCCAAAAACCTTAAATCCATCAAGAAGTAGCTAACCCTAATCGGAGGCCAAACATGGTATGAAAACATCTTGCACTCCCCTATGAACACGAAGGTATGAAAACATCTTGCTGCCTTCTTTTTGTTATACGTTAAAATATTTAATGTTCAGTTAGTAATGTTTTGTGTCTCTTATTTATCATGTAGATGGTATCATTCTTTGATGAGTTCTTTTGGAGCAATTCTATTGATTTTAAATGAGACATGATATGTATTCTTCGCCTACTGTATTATGGTTTAAAAATAAAATGATGATTAAAAAAGATTTGCAGTAGATTTAAAGGTGAAGTTTTAATAATTGTATTCTTTTGTTTCATGGTTATTAGTGGCCTGACCAATTACTTACATTAGATCTGGCTCTATTTTTTTGATTCTGATAATCGAAGAGAAAGACTAGGGAGCCTAGAGAAGATGTGACTCTTGGACCTGCTACCCGTGAGGTAGAGCTTGTGTTCGGTGTTGCACACATCTTTGCGTCATTCAACGACACATTCATTGTAAGTTCAACTAATCATGTAGTATCATTTATTTAAAAAAAATCATCTCTGTGTATGATTTTGATACAACATGTTTGTTATTAGGAACCTTTTTTGTGTTGTTGTGCCGTATTGTGTTTTGTTTCGATGTGTAATACAGACCCACGATCCAATATCACAAAACGGATTTCACAACCCCTAAGGAATGTCATGAGATTGTTCATCATGGTGGATGCAGATGTGAGTTTATAAAACAACATTTAAGGTGTGGTTTATTTTTTTAATGACCACGTATTTGTTATGAAGAAGGTATGTTTCCTAAATATTGGCTATGAAGAAGGTGGTCAATTTACTGAAGCCGTGCGCAAAAGGCAGTGTTTTGACAAAACTGCTTATCTTCTTGTCGCGGAATAAATCAACACTTAAAAATAAGTAGGCTGCTACCTTCATTCTTTTAAGCAGGTTAAATTAGCACGT
>BQNB010020568.1:0-42500 GCA_026074375.1 Tanacetum coccineum
TATATATATATATATATATATATATATATATATATATATATATATATATATATATATTTCGGCCGAATAGGGTTAAAAAGAAAAAAAATATATATAATTAAAATCCTAATTCTAATCTAAACCTAATTAGACTTGACCTACAACTCTACTAGGAGGCTTATAAATATAATTTAAAAATCCCTAACCCCTAGTACCTATAGTTTGACCGGCCATAAGGAGGAGGAAGAGAGAAGACGGATTTTTTAGGGTTTTACTTTTAAGGTACGATCCGATCTTTTAATTTTAGTTTGTTTATAATTCTAGTAACTTAATTATGATGGATTGGGGTTTAAATTAGGGTTTATAAATTAGGGTATTTAATTTTCAGAAAGTGTATGTCATAATTGTAACACCCCCAAAATGGGTCGCAGCGGAATATGGGTTGGAGAGTGTTACTTCATAGATCAACAGCACGAGATAAGAGATTCACTGCAGAAAGTTAGGCAGTTTTGTAACGAGCATAACTCAATCATAAAAGATCAAATAAATTTTACACATACAGAGATAACCTCTAAGATAGTCTACTTTCCCAGAAAAGTCCGGCCTCAGAGTTTATTAGGATCGGGAATTGGGTCCAAAGTCATACAAAATCTATGTGTAAAACAGTGACAAATTTCAGTTTTGGTTTTTATTTTTCTAAAAATACTTAGACACTGAGTTAGAGGCTCTAAGTACCTTGGAAGTTAGTTCATATATTGTGTGTGTTCTTTGAATTTTGGCTAAGGTCATAGTGAGGTCTAAGTTGGTTAATCAATGCCATACGTTTAGAAGGTCAGATTCTGGATGAATTCTGGACACTATGGATTAATG
This sequence comes from Tanacetum coccineum, assembly GCA_026074375.1. Lineage (NCBI taxonomy): Eukaryota > Viridiplantae > Streptophyta > Magnoliopsida > Asterales > Asteraceae > Tanacetum > Tanacetum coccineum. Next base: position 850 of record BQNB010020568.1, read on the forward strand.
AATTTCTAAGGGGTATTTGTAAAAGGGTAATGGCTTTGGGAGAGCTATGAGAGGTTCATAGACATAATAAGTAAGCATGAAGAAATTTTAGTAGAATTATGGGAGTGTTAAGTTTGCGTTTAGGGCGTGCAAGTAAGAGTAAAATTCTGCTTAAAACTAGAAAGTTTAAAATGTAACATTGAAAGGTAAAGGGTATGTGTCGGGGTTGGAAAGGGATTAAATCGAGTAGGGAACATTGGTAGATAGCTTAGATATCCATCATTGTTGAGGTTACATCATATAGGGTTGAATGCCTAATTGATGGTAGCTTACAATGTGTTTAATTATTTAGATTGTTCGTGAAATTTTGCGAAGTTTTGTTGGATCCTATTTGGAAGCAAAGCTTCTGGTAAAGTTTTCATGAGTTCCATCTTTTTAATGTTTTTACATTGGGAAAGAAATGATGCTAAATGTTTTGAATTTGTTTAATCGCTAAGTAAAAAATGCGATTATTTGTTTTTACTTGAGGCAATGAACGGTTTTGTGTGGTGTATCTATCTGTGGTATGCTTAATGTTGTAATGATTTCTCCTGTGTGGTTCCGGTTAGAGGATTAGTGCTTTAGACCTATTCCAAATCTAATTGGAGGATTTAAATAAGATCCACCCATTTCATTCTGTGTGGCTCCGGTTGGAGGGCAGTGACATCCCTACCATTCCAAATCTAACTGGAGTGTTTTGAAATAATACTCCATTCTGTGTGGTTCTTTTCTGATCGGAAGGTAACGATTACCCATGTTTGTTATGTGGATTCGTGGGCACGTTCCGTCCGCGTTATGAAAGATTGTAATAGATTGATAGCCTATGTATTACAAGCTAAAATTGTTCTGCCATGATATGTTATTGATAATCGGGGACGGTGCGCGGAGAGGCGTTATTTTAATTAAAGGGTTTATTTAGGTGTCCTAGAGCCTTAATGAATCTCACCAACCATTGAGTTGACGTTATTTTTAAGCATCATTTTCCCGGTGAGCATCATGAGGTTAGGGGGGAGGCGAAGTATGGCGTAGAAAGAGAGCTTGCTAGGGTTTCATGGAAGTTCGCTCCTTTATTTGATTTTATTATCTGATTATTGTTTATGTTTTGCATGAACCTTTGGTTGGATTTGTCAATTTTATTAGGATCGTTGGATTTATTTTTCCTTGTTGGTTGTGAAAACTCTGCCCTTCAGTTCATTAATACGAGAGCCTTATGAATGGCAACATCCTGTTGGACTATTTGAAGGTGAGGGTGGGAGCACGGGTCTTTCACATTTGTGTATCTATGACTCATTTATGCCATTTAGAGTTGCTCTATTGTCGGATCTCCATTTGTTGTATGAGTCGATTCTTTCGGTATGCCTGTCAGTTTGTTTCCAGCCTTGCGGGTGGATCTCCTGGGGGGGTGAGTAGATGGGGGGTATGGTGTATATTTGACGCCTGAAGTGCTGATGGTTATAGTAGAAAACTGAAAGTATACCACTTGGGGACACCTGAGGACAGTGACTACTTGTATGGGTCCTAATAGATTATATACTTATTATGCTTATTTTTCCAAAGTTGCATATGTACCTTGAATACTAATACCGATAAGATAAGTTGATGTTTTCTTTGTTATTTCGTGTCCGGAAGGCCAATAGATCCTGTATGATTTGTAGTGGATCCGTATTTTAGGTGTAGGGTCTGCCTTTCTTTGCACATACACTGAAGATGAACAAAGAGATCTGCATTGACACAATAAGATCAGGGGCGCGTAGAAGTGGTGTGTACTGGTAGATTTAGTTTTGAATATCTAGATTTTACGGGATAGTGGAAGTTCTAGACTTATCGCACTTCGTTGAGTGATCTCAGGGCTGACAGCGGTGTAGAGTTCGCTGATACACAGTTAAGACTGCGTGCTTTTACCCGATATGATCTCTAAGTATGTGTACGGACACATAACTACAATAGGTTGCCGAGATGGCACTACATCAAGTGCTGAAACATTCAAGATGAGGAAACGTCAGCAAAGAATGCATGAACGACCAAGAAACGCGACCCGTAGCGGGGAGATGATGTTGAACAGTGGCCACACTGTCATCAAATGGCTTGGTGAGTCTGCATTGTGGGAGATATCTAGTCCTTTTCACTGTCACAAGGTGATTGGAGTCTGTCTTCACCAAGGGAAGGACTGGGTTAGAGTGCATTTGGCAAGTGGGTGTATAAGTGCATGGCAATTAGCGATTAGTGACTGACTTGTGAGAAGACACTTGTAGTTTTTATGAACAGGGAGTGGGGGGGGGGGGGGGGGTGGCGGGGGAGCGGGCAATGGGGAGCGAGACAAACGAGTATAACAGTCAAGAAAGCACCAAAACAGTGCGGAACACACAAGAAGCCTTTCAACGTACTTTCCGTTGGTTGGAGAGCGGGCCACGCGATAACGAGGATCTGTCTATGCTAGAGGATTGTCGAGTGTGGAGGTGGTGTTCGGACGATACTGCGCAATGTGTGTGAGGGAGGGGTTGGTAGAGGATTGGAGTGACAGGGGTGACAAGTGAGCGAGGTAGCGGAGTATCAGATATGGTATATGTTATGTGTGTTGCATGAGTTAGCGTTGAATAGTCATATAGGTGTGATGTAGGAGGTAGTGGTGTGGATGGTTTGGGGAGGAGAAATCGGTGAACATTGCAGATGTTAGGTAGGGCACGTAGATCTACACGAGGTGGATAGTGGAAAGAGATGAGCGCGAGTTGATATATATGAGTGTCTCTTTAGAGATTTTCTTTATTGGTTATGAGTGGCTGTTTGTAATTTATGCTTGTGGTTGACATAATCTTAGTTATATAGTAGTAGATAATGGAGTGGTTATCTTTGTTGGAGTGGGGTTATTTAGTGGTAGATGTTGGATTTTCGGTAAGGGATAATGATGTGGGTTAGTGTGTAGGTATATGAGTTAGTGTGGGTGGGGGGATGATGATGATGGTGGAGTGAGCGGTAGAGGTGGTATTAGATGTGTGTGAGTTGGTATGTGAGGTTGTGAGGAGTATCTTAGGGTGATGTAATACTGTGAGGACAGGGTGTAGGTGGTAAGTAGGAGGATGGGTGGCTATCATATACAGATTGGTAATTAAAGAAGTAGAGTAGATGATAGTAGATATTAGTATTAATAATTATAGATTGTATTATGATAGAGACACTTCAGAATGGGTATTGTTGGGGGGTTGTTTGTGGTTATTATGAGAGGTGTTGTATGGAAATGAGTGGTTTAAATTATGTTATGTTTGGGGATTAGGAGTATAGGGGTGATTTTTGTATTGTGTTTTGTGTAGAATAGTGTGGAGTGTGTGAGAAGTGTTATAATTTTAGGTGTGTGAGTAGTAGAATAGTGTTGTAAGGGGTCTTGGGTTAACATGGTAAAATTGTGTTTGTGGGTCAATGAAGTATTTTAATGGTGGTAAATTTTATGGGGGGTGGTTGGAGAATAATTATGGTTTGTGGAAAGTGGTTGTGGGATGTTTATAATTGTTGATTTTGATACAGGGCAGTAATATGTGTGTGTAAGGTGTGGTGGCATTTTGGGGTAAATATATTTGTGTGAATACTGAGAATATAGTATTATAGATGTTAATTAATGGAAGGCTAATGAGAAGTTAGTATGAGTGGGAAACAAATATATAGACGTTTCTGTTGGTGCAATACTAGGGGCTGGAATACTTACTGATGAAGCAGTCAGCTGTGGTACCTTGACAAAAGGGTAGTGATAAGAAAATGGGGGTGGAAGAGCCTAGTAAGACTGGAGGATCTTGGAAAGACAACAAGAAGGCAAAGACGGGAACTGGATTTGTGGCGACAACCGCTACTAGAAATGAGACTGTTGGATATTATCCAAGGTGTTCCAAGTGCTATATTAACCACCCAAAAAACAGAATGTGCAGACTATGCTTTAACTGTCAGAAGCCGGGTCATTTCACTAAGGATTGTCGGGCTCCAAATAGACAAGCAGCTCCAGTGAATGCTGTAAGAATGAATAACCATCCGAGAGTATGCCATGAGTGTGGTAGTCCAGATCATTTCCGCAATACTTGTCCCAAGTTAAATCGAGCGCCTGGACAAACTGGGAATCAATTGGCTATAGAGGCCATCCAAAACAATTAGGAGCAATAGAAACCAAGGTTAGAGGAGAGCTTACAACGTGAATGTGAATGAAATGGAGGCCGGTCAATGAATCCTAAACGTGTAACGGGTATGGTTTCTCTCCTGAATGATCACTTTGTTACCTATTATTTATATCTGGAGCCGATGTTAGTTTCATATCTACTGAATTTGCGCCCCTACTTAATTGAAACCTAGCTATTGGTGATCCTGGTTATGTGATAGAAGTAGCAGATGGTAAGAAAGTAGAAGTAATAGAGTATCCGTGACTGCAAACTAGAAAGGAAGTTCTCTGTTTAGCAATAAACTTATATACCTTAGTCATGGAAGTTTCGATGGATTTGTGGAATGGACTAGTTGTCCCAGCATAAGGCTGTAATCGTATGTCATGAGAAAGTAGTAGAAATACCAGTGGAGGATGGTAGGATCCTTAGGGTACATGGAGAACGGGCGGTAGGAATCACCAAAGCATTGAAGAGTGCGAAGGAGGATGAACCGAAGTTGAGCGATATATCTGTGGTACGTGATTTTGAAGATGTGTTCCCAGATGACTTGTCAGGATTGCCTCCGCAACGACAAGTGGAGTTTCGCATAGATCTAGTTCTGGGAGCGACGCCAATTGCGAAGTCTCCATATCGTTTAGCGCCTTCAGAGATGCAAGAATTGTCTGGGCAGCTGCAAGAGTTGCAAGACAAGGGTTTCATACGACCTAGTCATTCTCCATGGGGAGCGCCAGTGTTATTTGTCAAAAAGAAGGATGGTTCGCTTCGTATGTGTATCGATTATAGAGAACTAAACAAGTTGACGGTTAAGAATCGATATCCTCTTCCAAGGATTGATGATTTGTTTGACCAACTACAAGGATCGCGATTTTTCTCCAAGATAGACCTTCGGTCAGGTTATCATCAACTCCGCGTGCATGAAGATGACATACCTAAGATGGCATTTCGAACACGATACGGACATTTTGAGTTTACGGTTATGCCTTTTGGGCTAACCGATGCACCTGTAGTTTTTATGGATCTGATGAACAGAGTCTGTAAACCGTACTTATATAAGTTCGTTATAGTATTAATCGATGACATATTAATCTACTCAAGGACGAAAGAAGACCATGAAGTTTATTTGGGTTTGGTGTTGGAATTGTTAAGGAAGGAGAAAGCGCTCTGCCGCAGTTCTCAAGTGTGGAATTTTTTTTTGCCAGAGGTGCACTTCTTGTTCATTGTTGTTAACCAGAATGGAATTACATGTAGACCCAGCAAAATAGAAGCGGTAAAGAATTGGAAGACCCCTACGACGCCTTCCGAGATTCGATCATTTTTGGGATTAGCCGGTTATTATCGAAGGTTTATCGCAAATTTTTCCAAAATTGCTAAACCTCTTACCTCGTTAACTCAGAAGAATCAGAAGTATGTGTGGGGTGTAGAGCAAGAAGAAGCTTTTCAAACTTTAAAGAATAACTTGTGTGATGCACCAATATTGACGCTACCTGATAGAGTGGAAGATTTCGTGGTTTATTGTGATGCATCAAACCAAGGGTTAGGTTGTGTACTCATGCAAAGAGGCAGAGTGATTTCTTATGCATCAAGGCAGCTAAAAACCCATGAGAAGAATTATACGACGCATGATTTGGAATTGGGAGCTGTTGTGTTTGCTCTTAAGACTTGGAGGCATTATCTGTATGGTACTAAGAGTGTTATCTATACAGATCACAAAAGCCTTCAACACATTTTTGATCAGAAAGAGCTGAATATGCGACAGAGGAGATGGATTGAGTTGTTTAGTGATTATGAGTGCGAGATCCGTTATCATCCTGGTAAGGCGAATGTTGTGGCTGATGCACTTAGTAGGAAGGAGCGGTTGAAACCTAGACGTGTAAGGGCCATGGCAATGACTGTTCAAATTGGAATGAGAGAAAAGATACAAGTAGCCCAAAGTGAGGCGCTTAAGCAAGAGAATATACTTATGGAGAATCTATATGGTTTAGATCAGCAGATGGAAGAAGGAGGGTGAGAGTTTGTATTTTATAGACCGTATATGGGTTCCATTGATAGGAGACGGGAGAACGATAATCATGGACGAAGCTCATAAGTCTAAGTATTCTGTGCATCCGGGAGCTAATAAGATGAACATGACTTCGATATATGTAGTGGTTGCCGGAATTTCTTGTGATTTTTGTCTTATCCGTACCTGCACACACAAAACACAAAAACAAAAAAACAAGTATATCTTTGCCATTTTAAGTGTGTTTTGGGTCATTTAGGGTCATTTTTGGTATAAACAGATATGTGTATTTTTCACTTATCAGTTACCTAGGTCAAAAAGTGGGCATGACACGATTTGGGTTATAGTCGATAGACTGACTAAGTCAGCTCATTTCCTAGCTATAAGATAAGACTATAGTACTGAGAAATTGGCAAAGATCTATGAAATAGTCGCGAGACATGGAGTTCCGGTGTCAATTATTTCGGATAGAGATGGACAATTTATGTCGCGTTGCTAGAAAACTGTACAAAAAGCATTAGGGACGAGGTTGGATATGAGTACGGCTTATCATCCCCAAATGGATGGATAAAGTGAGCGTACGATTCAGACCCTAGAGGATATGTTAAGGGCTTGTGTGATTGATTTTGGTTGTTGCTGGGATGTTCATCTACCATTAGTTGAGTTTTCCTACAATAATAGCTATCATTCGAGTAGATGTGCTTCGTTTGAAGCCTTGTATGGAAGGAAGTGTAGGTCACCTATTTTGTGGGCTGAGATTAGGGAAGGAAGTTTGATTGGACCTGAGTTAGTTTAAGAAATGACTGATAAAGTTGTGTTGATACAGGAGAAGCTCAGAGCGGCGAGGGATCGTCAAAAGAGCTATGCAGATAATAGACGTAAACCATTGGAATTTGAAGTAGGGGATAGGGTGATGTTGAAAGTATCACCTTGGAAAGGTGTAATACGTTTTGGGAAAAAGGGAAAGTTAGCACCAAGATACGTAGGACCATTTGAGATTCTTGAAAGGATCGGTCTTGTGGCTTATCAATTGAGATTATTTCCGATCTTAAATAGAGACATGTTTTTAGAACCATAACTGTTAGACCATGAAGAGCATTCACTCTTGTAAGTGATATCAATCTCTTCCTGGCCCGATGTGCAACCAGCTTCCCTCGCTCTCCTCGCTCGACCAACATCTACTTAAAATTAAAGGTTGCAAAACTCTTCGTTTTTGTTGTCGTGCCAACTCTAGTACTGCTACCTCTTGCCAAAGTCGACCGTCTATACGAGTCCATCTCGTAAGTCACGCTACTCCCCCCCTGGTTTTAGTTAGTTTTTTTTTAGTTTATCGTTGAGTTCTATTAGTAGAGGATGAGATTTAGAAGTTAATAGTTTTTTAGTAGACGAGTTATTTTAGTACTAGTAGTTTAAGTAGATAGCGTTAGTAATTGGTTCGTTGGAATTCTAAGCGTGGCTGTAGTTTACTTTGGAACGCATTTCAGGATTTTATGAAGTCTAAGTATCTCAGTGGTTTGTTTGTTCGATGCTGATGCGTGGCTAGTTTAAATCTCGGACGAGATTTTCCCTAAGGAGGGATAATGTGACAAACCATGACTTGAGTAGGTTAGTAAATCATTAGTTCGATTGATTATTGTGTCTGTGCAAAGTTTGGTTTATGAGATTATCTATGGCTTTATATGTGTTTTCATGTGTTTAGAGGTATTGGTAACTTAATCTATTGAGTGTGATCATCTCAATGAGGATTAGAATGATGGGGATAATTTGTTGAGTTCATTTCGTTCATTTTAATAACAAGAAATGTTTATCGATAATTCGAGAGTTGAGAGTAATTGTGTATGTGTATATAAATGTATACGTATTTTGTTGTTTGTTATCTAAGACAGGGTTAGCTTTTAAGTGTTAGATAAGAAAATGTAAATTTTATTTTGGAAAGTTAGGTTGGATATGAAAAGTTACTTTTTTTGATAAAGGTAGTTATACCTGCGTTTATGCATAAAAGGTACTAGTAAATTACTAAGGTTTTTATAAAAATTTAAAGAATATTAAATAAATATGTAATTAATATAATAATAATAAATTTAATAAAATAAGAGAGATAAAGGCCATCGGAGATTTAAGGGTTTAAAAGAAAAAAATTATTTAAAGTACTTAATCCTAATTTAATCCCTAATCTAGGGTCTTGACCTACAACTCTACTACGCGAGACTATAAAAATAAGTCATAAATCCCTATACACCGAGTAACTATAGTTCGACTGGCATTAAGAGGAGGAAGCGAGAAGACAGATTTTTTTTTAGGGTTTTACTTTTAAGGTACGATCCAATCTTTTAATTTAGTTTTTGTTTATAATTCTAGTAACGTTATTATGATGGATTAGGGTTATTAATTAGGGTTTAATTTTTAGAATGTTTATGTCATTTTGTTGATTGTTTATATCATTTGGTTAGATTTATATTAGCGATATGTTCATGCGTTAGGGTTTAGATCACTCGAAATTAAATGTTAATTTACTGCAGAAGGAAAGTTTAGGCAGTTTTGTAAAGTGCATAAATCAATCATTAAAAGATTAAATATATAATTACAATACTCTGGAGATAACCTCAGATTGTCTACTTTTTCAGAAAAGTGGCGCCTCATGAGTTTTAAAGGTCGGGAAGGTGGGTCAATATGTTCATCTACTAAATCAGTGTGTTTAAAAACAGTGATGTATTTCAGTTTTGGTTTTTATTTTCTTATAAATACTTGACATTGAGTTTGAGGCTCTAGTACGGTATGTTAGTTATTATATTGTGTGTGTTCTCTGAATTTTGGCTAAGGTCATAGTGAGGTCTAAGTTGGTTAATCAATGCCATACTTTTAGAAGGTCAGATTCTGGACGATTCTGGACACTTGGATTAATGAATTTCTAAGGGGTATTTGTAAAAGGGTAATGGCTTTGGGAGAGCTATGAGAGGTTCATAGGACATATATGTAGCATGATGAAATGTTAGTTTAAATTTTGGAGTATAGTATTTAAGTAGTGCGTTTTAGGGACGTGCATGTAAGAGTAAAATTTGACTTTAAACTAAGTTTAAAATGTAACCTTTGAAGGGTAAAGGGTTTATGTGTCGGGGTTGGATAAGGATTAAATCGAGTAGGGAACATTTGTTAGAATCTTAGAATTCATCCATCATTGTTAGGTTACATCATATACGTTGCATGGCCTAATTGATGGTAGCTTAAAATGTGTTTAATTGTTAGGTTGTTCGTGAATTTTGCGAAAGTTTTGTTGGATCTTAATTGGAAGCAAAGCATCAGTGTTCGGTATCATAGTCCCACTTTTAATGTTTTTCATTGGGATAAAATGATGCAAAGATGTTTTTGGAATGTGTTTATAAAGTGCGATTATTTGGTTTTACTTATAGGCATGAACGTTTATTTGGTTATTATATGGGGTATGCTTAATGTGTTATGATTTCTGTGTGGTTTCGTGTTAGAGGGTAGTTCGCTACCTATTCCAATCTAATTGGTGGATTAAAATAAGATCCATTTCTGTGTGGTTCGGTTGGAGGGTTAGGTACTATTAGTGACTCTATCATTCCTAATCTAACTTCGGAGGGTTGAAATACTACTCCATTCTATGTGGTTCCGATCGGTGTAATGGATTCCCAGGTTTGTTATGTGGATGTGGGCCGTTCCGTACCCGTTATGATTGATGTGAATTGGATGGACTAGCTATGTGATAACTCGGATTAAAATTGTTCTGCCATGATATGTTATGATAATCGTAGCAAAATTATTTTAATTAAAGGTTTATTTGGTGTCCTAAACCTATGACTCTCACCAACCATTGTGTTGACGTATTTTAGCATCATTTTCAGGTGAGCATCATGAGGTTAGGCGATGTGGCTAGAAAGAGACTGCTAGGGTTGCATGGGAGTTCGCTCCTTTATTTGTTATGTTTGTATGAACCTTTGTTGGATGTTTCGATTTTATTAGGATCGTGGATTTATTTTCCTTGTGTTGGTGAGACTCCCTTTCATTAATACAAGATGATGTTTTGTTTTGAATTATCGGTATCGTCATGACACATTATGTACTATGACTCATTTATGCATTTTAGAGTTTCTCTATTTTCGACACCATTGTGTTGTGATGATGTCCATGACGTTACGCCTCGTGTTTCCGCCTTGGCGGGGTGTGACACTGTGACTCTATTTTTCATAAACCCCTCATCATCTATTGCCAAAATTGAAAACAATGTCGCATCACAATCTCCAACAGTATCCATTTCCATGTAGTCTGCTCCGCCTACCAAGTACCAAACTGATTTATGAATAATCAAAAGTCCAACAAGAGATAGTAATCTTCCGTTCCACAAAGCTTCATCAAACTAGTGCTCTCTCCACTCTCATTGAGAGCATGTCATCCACCTCTCCTTGCTTGGAAACATTTCCTCCCAGACACCGGTGTGGTCCAACAAAATTTGTTTTTGTGAGTCCCTAATGAATAGATCTCTGCAGCCTATTAAGGATGATAGCCAAGATGTATAAATACAATTGACTATATAGAAACACTGATTATGAATACTATATGTTGATGCGGAATCTCAACACAAGTACTAAGAAAAACAATGTAGAACTGAATAATAACTTCTATTAATCTGCTTAGAATGATTACAGATTACTAACTAACTAGATATGATTTTTCTGTGAGATATCTTGAGGTCGTATCTCTTATATATTGCCAATAGGAATCCTTTTTTAGACTATGGATAAACCCTAATGACTTACAAAAATCAATCATACATTTCTTTTCCTAAAAATATCTCAAATATCTCATAAACTGGTACTGAAGGGTACTCAATAATGATTGGATTTTAGTAGCATATAAAGTATGGATAGCCTAGATGTAATAAATACAAATGACTTCCCCACCCATGTAGAAACATGACTATGAATACTATGTGTTAATTGCGGAATCTTAACCACAGGGTACTAAGAAGAACAATGAACATGAGAATACAAACTATATTAATGTGTTCTGAGGAGGATTACAAATTGCTAAACTATGATATTGTATTATGTTTTTGGGAGCTAACTTGTGTATTCGTCTGTAATCTTTCTGTGTTCAGATATATTCTAACATATGTCAAGGTGATCTCTTTTATTATAATTAAGGATAACCCTAAATGGCTTTAATATCTTTTTCTAAATATCTCATAATATCTTCTCAACGTTACTAACTAACTTTCTACTAACGGTACTTAAACTAACTAACCGGTCTTAATATTTGTACTGTCGGTTATAAGTATAACTGACAGTACTAATTTTTGTACTGGCAGGTACAAGTTAAGAAAACAATTAATCATACTCAAATTCCTTCCATTAAACTGATTGTTAAACTATTTTAACTTCATGTTTCTTCAATCCTTTAAGCTTATTTTAACGACAGGGATGTATACAAACATTCTTTTTCTTCTTAATATTGGACATCTTTCTTCTTAGCCTGCACTTGTTTTTTCAGCAATCTAGCAAAAGCCTTTCAGCTATCATCAAACATCTTGTTTATAACTACTATCAAACTAAGTTGGCTTTGTAGTTTTTGGCAAACTACCAGCCATTAACGGATTTGATGTTCCTTTACCAGTAGCCGTTTGCTCTGGGATAGATAACTCTTCATCTAAGATATGGTGATCGTTAATTACCATTACAGTTTTGGTAATACTGTAACCATAAAGGATTTGATTTGTCTTTACAAAATTACCGGTTGGTTTCTTGGACGAGCCAATTGCTTCATTGTCATACATGGTGCATTGATAAACATATAGTTTTTTAGAAAATCTATCAGCGAGTTATCAAAAGATTTGAGTAGTTCTTTACCAAGAACTGTTTGATCTTGGACTAGCCAACTCTTTACAAGATGCATGGTGAGATAAGAACCCTAACATATTTTTGGTAAATTAAATTGTAACATACTTGGATTTGAGAAGTCTTTACCTCAAGTGTTTGCTTGGGGACTTAGCAAATTCTTATGCCTGTTAGCATGGTGAATTGATAAACCATTTGTTGTGTGGTGGTTAGCCAACACTAAATCCCTTCTCATTCTCCAGTCTTATTCTTTAATTCTAAATCAGCATGTACCTTCTTGATAAATCGTTATCTAATTCCAAGCCATATTACTTTCTTCTTTAGAGCCAATTTTAGCTTTAGCACTTTGCTTCAGTATTTCCTTTTTCAATGGATACTTCTTTCTTCCCCCCATTAGCATGGTGAACGACTAATCCTTCAGATGCATAAAAGTGTTGTACCCCTGAAGAACTATGCAGACTTCCAACTCGACTACTTATCCATTCATGATGTGAGATCCAAAACTAATATTGTTCATATGGATTATTGAACATAACTATATCTATCTCCACATATGAACTGTATCAAAACCTTCAGGAATCTTATTTGTTATATGATCACATCACAAGTTTTATTACTTCATCTAAGTCTTCTTATGTCAAAACTCTGAATGTATCTTATCAATGTGCTGAAGCTTCGGCTTCTCTTTGACAATTAATTCTTGTTAACCACATTCATATTAATCTTCTTATGAAATCTATTAGTTCATCAATCTGTGGTTTAGTGCCAAGATTCTCAGTCTTCCTGTAATTGTTGGATTCGTCATTGTAATATGTATTTCTTATTCTTCTCCTTGTCTCATCTGGAGCTATTGTCAAGCACATCTCAGATTAGCTTTTCTTTCTACAATGTCTGATCGGGTCAGCTTGAGAAGTAATCAATCGTTTGTTTCTTCTTTTTCTCGAAACTTCATTCTTTTTCCTTGTACCGTGCTTTCTCTTTCTTGTATTTCTTTTCCTTTATCCTCTTCCTTGACTTCTTTTAGATTCCTGCTTGATCTCTTCTCCTTTATGAGGAATCGTTCTTATTTCATTTCTTGATTAGCATTCTTCTTCAACAGACCCAATAGCAATGAAAATCTTCATTCGACATTTTTTTTCTTTTCATACATTGCTTGTATGTCTTCAAACTGCTTAATTTCAACTCAGAATGCTTTGAAGTTCACCACATGCTTTAAGTAGGTCATCATCTGATTTCTTAATTGATTCTTGGTTGGGTGGTTCTGTGTCGATGGCCTATCGCCTGTATCTTTGTTTGAGCAAGGAAATTTTCTTGCTGGGCAGCAAATTGTATCATGAAGGAACTTTGCTCTTTCTTCTATTGTGAACTGCTCTCTTTCTTGCTCTTGAAGCTTCTCAGCAAGAATTATGTCTGCCTCAATTCTTGCCTTTATATCATCAAAGTTTTTAATGAGAGCTTCATTTGTTGCTTTTTCTTCAGCAATTCTGTTTCTCTCCTCTTTCAGCTTCCCATTCTCTTCTTGAATTTTCCTAGCCATTACTTCATCACTCTCAAGTTGTTTGAATTTCTTCACAATTTGAGGAATATCATCATCTTCACTTTCAGAGTATTTCCTCTCTTCAATCTTATTCTTTCCTTTGTCTTTAGGTAGCAATCTTTGGAAAGAGGTTTTTTAATGTTAGAAGTGATCTTGTAGTAGTAGGCCTTCTCTGGTCAATCAATTTCTTCAACATCCTTCAACTCTAACCTTTCTCTTTTCTTTGAAGCAGCTTTGGCTTTGACTCATGTTGAGGAGAAGTGTAGCTATTGTTTATTAATCTCCAAAATTCATAGAAGTGTGTGTTTGGTGGATGTTTGGAGGCGTGAGTAGCAACTTTTTTCTTAGTTTGTCTTCAGTAACTTTTCTGTTTGCCCAGAATGTAGTACTTTCACTTTCTCTTCAGTCCTACTCTTTGATCTTCCAGTATATCAAAGATCTCTTCAGTACCCTCATTGTGTTCGTTAGTTAACTTCAATTGTTAATCATAGTACTAACTTTGGATAAGTCAGTAGTTACTAAACTATTGGCCTGTCTAGTCTAACTTTTTCAAGTCAGGTATAAATCCTTCCTTGTCAGTAAGTACTAACTACATCATTCAGTTCTAAGTCTAACTTCATTACATCATTATTGTCTTCATCCACCATTATATTGTCCTCCTTTCACTTTGAGCATTTTCTGTTTCATGTGATCAATGTTATCTCTTCAGGCCGGCTTAATCTAACAGAGGATCTCTTTGAACTGATGAATTCTCCTTTTGTAATCTTCTCCTTTGTTTGGTACAGGACTCTTGTGCATCTATTGTATCTTTGAGGTCTCTTCTTGGGAAGTCTTTGCTGACAAGAGACAGTCTTCAGTTATGCTTTGAAATGTTTGATGACTTGGTTTAGCTGGATTCTTGAGCTTGGTGATCTGAGCCTTCTAAGAGTTTAATTTCTTTGGTGATCTGAAAAAACTGTTTCTTAAAGAGATACAAGATCATAGACTATTGGGAGAGTCATGTCATCTCATTCCCTAAAAGGAGTGTTATCATTGGATGATTGATCTCCAAGATTCTCACCAGTAGAGTTCTGGGATTGATATCAGTAAAATAGGAGTGGGTGAAGTTTTGGTGATGGTTGGCTGGGTGAAAGGTCTTGGGGATGGGTAGGTTGTGGCCTAAGGTACCTCACTAGGTTGAGCTGATGATGAAGTCATTTGGGAGACTTTCACTAGTTGGGAAAGCTGGAGAGGGTGATGGGTTGTTCATAAGATAGTCTGTATGGGACAGCACCCTCTCAACCTGAGTTGGTTGTCAACATAGTATCAAACAAAGGTGTAACTTTGCCTGAGAAATGTTTGCCCTTCTTTATCATAAAAGAAAAACTTTACTAGTTTTAAACGATTTTCAGGAATGTCATCTAAAGGAACAGATTTATTAGCTAATTTTCTTCTAAAAATATAGAAATAAAACGAGGATACATGACAAACTTCTTCTTAGCTTCTAGATGTCTAAGCATACCATCAAAAATTAATTTGGAAAAATTATACTTTTGATTAGTTGTTAAACAAATGACAGCAGTTGCAATGTTTGTAGGAATTTGATCCCAAAAGAGGTACTTTTGGAACTTTAACTATGTATTTATGTGTGAAATAAAAACCTCATTGGGGTGAAATCAAAGTTTTAATAAATGTTAACACAGTTAAATCCCCTTCATATCCCATACACTAAATAGCATCAAAGATAGCTTGATTTGGTAATGAGTCTATCCCATCAGCATCATCAAAATTAAGATCAGTTCGGATTGATGCCTCAGAGATAGACACAACCTTGCCAGCTACTTTGGCAGTTATGTGCTATAAATTGTTGATTGTTTTGACTTAGCAAACGTACAAAAATGTTCATCGAATGTGGTTGAAAAATAAGGATCTTACAGTGAGCGCGTGTGATAAATATGCCGTTCAAAAAAAAAAAAAAAAAAAAAGCAGGCATGATAAATAAATTCTTTGAAGAAATCAAATGACTTATGAAACTCGACATTCCTTCGTCTTTTCCAAGTTTGCGATCATTGTTGTGCTCTAATAGGAAGAATCAAGATGCAGCCATGTGTTAGACAGAGAGAGATCAGTCGGTAAAGAGATAAGGGCTTGAAAGAAAGAATGACAGTTAGAGGAGATTGCTTGGTAAGTGTTCGTTGAGATGGCATTCTTATAGGTTTTGGAGACCTAAATTTTAATGATAACGTTCCAATTTACACTTTGTACCTTGGCGGTATTTTTTCTCCAAATGTGTCTTTAGCCCGGTACAAAACTTTGCCACAGCGGTACTAACTTTTTGCGATGGTTCTCAGTGGGTACTAACTTTGTTCCAAAGTGAAGACATGAACAATGTAAGTATTCAGAAATGCATTCAGTACCATCAGTAAACCTATTTAGTGACTCTCTAAATCTTCTTAAAGGTTTACAAGCAACACTTCTAGTTAATATGTATCCATACACCAAAAACAATACAACTATACAACACTAACTAGTTGCTAATATTTCTACTAAAAGTAGTACTTACTTCTTAGAGAAAGTTTAAAAGCATACTAAATCTCTAATCTGAAATTGTTTGCTTGAGATGCATACTTCCTCGACAATAACCATACTCACCAATTTACCTGGCACACTTTGCTCCCTTTGTTAGCAATCCACTTTATTGTCAAAACATGACATAGACACGTCTTTGATGGGTGCAAACCACACAGAAATACTCTTTGGATGTGTCTACATAATTCATGTCTTCAAAAGCTTCACAAGAGAATTTTTATCTTTCTGATATAAGCATGAAAAACTTGAGCAAGTTCTTACTCTTTGAAACAACGGCCAATCTTTTTTGGTAATGCAAACAAAGAGATTTCAAACTGCTTCAAGAAGTCGTATAGTTTAAAAACGTTATCCCCGACATTCAGACAATTTTAATATCACGTTGGTAGAAAGGTGGAGCATTTGGGTTTAGGGGTTTTCTTGAAACAAGTTTTGGATTGCCATGGAGTGTTTTTAATCTTTCATACCAGATGGACCCACTAAAAAAATTAGATCTGTTGAGTAGTTGTTCATGATTTAGATGCTGTGTGAGAGAGTGTTTGTTCAGGAGATGAGAAGGTATTTATAGACAATACTTCTTATTGCCTCCCTTTAACCAATGTAGGTTATGGATTTATCATCCCAATTGGAAACAACAGAACTGAAAGCGACTAACATCAAATGCTTGGTTAGTAGATCAGCTACTTGTCATCTGTGTGGGTTATTTTGCACCTGTATGTGTTTATTCTCATATGCTTCTCGTATGAGTGGTGCAAAATAGCAATATGCTTTGTCTTCGGAATGATTTACTGGATTCTTTAACAATGCAATTGGTGCTTTCATTATCAATGTAGATCTATGTGTTCATGAAGTTGCACCCATAGTAATAACATTTGATTTTGAATCCATAATAATTTTGCCCACAGCAGCTCTTGCAGCAGATAAACATATTCGGGCTTTGTTGTTGAGTGGCCACAATGGTTTGCTTTTTGCTTGCCAAGTTATGAGTCTCTGCAAGAAAATTGACAACCTACTGTTGTGGATTTCCTGGTCAAGATTTGATTCCAGCATATATCACTTTCTGAGTAGGATTCCAAGTCAAAATGGAGATCTCTAGGATACCAAAGGCCCAGTTTGGTGTTTGCCTTTAGGTACTAAAAATTCTTTTAAACAGCACTTTAAATGAGAGGTCTTTGAGTTGTGAACTTGAAACCTAGAACATGCACAGACTGCAAACATAATGTCAGGTCTAGATGCAAGTCACATACATTAGGAGCCAATCTTTGACCTATTGAGGGATGGACATCAAATCACATGGCTTTCTATCTTTCTAAAAGGCTTCTGAGTTCGATTGCTGTATGGCAGTTTAACACTTGCCAAAGTCAAATTCTTCAAGGATTTCCAGCAACATACTTAGTCAATGGCTAATAAATATACCATTGGTATTCTGTTTGACTTGTAGGCAAGAAAGAAAGGTGAGCTCTCCCATTGAATACTCTATGAAATCTACTCTTTATCCAATGCCTCAAAACTCATCTCAACAAGACTCCTTTTAGACACATAAGATGATAAACATCCAAATAGACTTGTCTAAATGATATCATGTTTGTCCTTCCTTAAGAAGAGAGTTTTGTCAATTGTCCCCTCTTGGTATCATTTCTTAAACAAGGGAAAGTGGTTTTAAAGTAGCATACCAAGCTCTAGGAGCTTGATGTAATCCATAGAGAGCTTTTAAAACTTTGTAGACTTGCTCAGGATATTAGATTTTAGGAAACCTGGTGTATGAGAAACATATACCTCTTATAATCTTGCCATAGAGAAAGGCACTTTTCACATCCATCTGATAGACTATAAAGCCCATATACGAGGCAAATGCTAAAAAGATCCTTATGGCTTCAAGCCTAGCCACAGGAGCAAAAACTTCATCATAGTTGGTATGTGCTTAATTACACATACCTTTTACCTTTAAAAACGAGCTAAAATAACCAAAAACGGACTCAAAATGCCAAATATACGCTTGTTTTGCTAATTGTGTTGTGCAGGAACGGATATCTAAGAAAAGGACGAAAAACGAAGCCAAAACGACAAAAAACCGGTTCGGGAATAGAAAAGCAAGGAAAAGACAAAGTCAAAGTCCAAGCCCAAGCCTGAAAAAGTCAACAGAAAGTCAACCAAAGTCACCCGAAGATTGTCAAAAAGTCAAAGAAAATATAAAGTTTTGGATTAAACTTGTAAAAAAAACAAAGCCTGACTTATGTTTAAAGAAGAAAAGAGGAAAAAAGAAGACAAGGGCCAAACTGCCATTATGGGAAAGTTTAACTACAAGGGCCAAAGCTGCCAAAAGTCTTAAGTTATAACTACCAAGGACCATGGGTGCAATTAGTCCTATAACTTTTGGGGACTATTTCTGCCAAGTCCCCAAAGTTATTTGACAACAAGGACGAATTGTGCAATAATAGTTATATCCATGAGGGACCAATTTTGCCCAATCCCCAAACTATCACCCTGTCACCCCTTACCTTTTTATAACCCATTTTTCCCGCCTAGCTCAAAACCCCATTAAAGCTCACGGGTTAACCTCCCCCTTTTTATCCCATAACCCCCATTAAACCCCAGATAAAACCTTCACCTCCCCTCCAATAAACCCCTAATCCCATTTGGCAATCCCACACTTCTCAATAACTCATCCAACGGCTGTGATGATTGATTTTTGAAGAATTGAAGGCCAGGATTGTTTGTTCTTTGCACTCACAAAACAAACACACTCTCTTTTGTGTCTACAAGAAAGCACACTGCAAGAAGACAAAGAGGAGAAGACCCTAGTCGTTTTTACTATTTAAGCAATGTAAAGCCATTATGGCTATAAGTAGTTTTTTATGTAGTTTTTACAAGTAGTTTTAGTTTAAGTGTAGTTTTAAAGAAGTTTTTAAAAAGTTTTTTTTATTGTACTTGTAATTCACCTTGGTTTAATGAAAATTTCAGCAAGTGTTTCTTATTTATGTTCTAAGGTTTAAAGTGTTTCTTAAAGCTTTTAAGCTCTCAATGTTAAGCAATCTTGATAACCTGTTTTAGAAAACTTTTAAGAAAAATTCAAAAGGGTGACAAGTTACTGTTGGATTAAAAGCTAAGGATGAATAAGCAAATGTGGATGGCTTATTGGGTTATGGCTTAGTTTAAGCTTATTTTTAAGCTTGGGGTAGGATTTAGAGCTTAATTAGGCTTCAAAAATCCTTTTTGAGAAAAAGGATCAAAGGTACTTTTTCTTTTAATTTTTGCTTATTACTGTAGCAATAAGCTTATTTAGCTTATTTTTTAGCTTATTAGTGTCTTTTTATGCTTATTAGTGTTACTTAATGTCTAAGTATGTTTTTAATGCTCTTTACTTCATTTTCACTCAAGTTGTCTAAAACTGCCAAAAATAAGCTTGTACTGTCCCTAGCTTATTCTCATACTTAAGTGCTTATTTGTTTTTTTCTTTTTATCTTTTTATTGTCTTAATAGCTTAAGTAGTGTTAGTATTTTAAAATTTTCAGTATTAAGTTAGTTTTTATAGATTTTTAAACCATTTTCAAAAACTTAAGGGGTGTTTGGGTTAACATGGAAAACGGGTCAAAATGCTTTGTGCATGGGTTGTGGTCACTCAAATAGTTTTAGCTTAAGTGATAAGCTTGTTCAAAGCTGTTTTAAAAGTTTTTAAGGTTGAAAATTGTTTTTCAAAGTTTTTATAAATCACTTTTGAAACTGTGAGATTTTTAAAAACACCACAAGTGCTTATTTAGTTAAGCACTTGGGATTTTAAGTTGAGGTTCAAAAAGTGTGAGTTTTGTGTGTCTTAAACAAACTGTCACAAACCCTTGGTCTTTTGACTTTGTTGAGTCAAAAACCACCCAAGTGTTAAGTAGCAGTTTTTAAAACCAAAAGCCCTTTTTCATTCAACAAATTCAGCAAGTTAAACTAAGTTTTAGAATGTCAAAATTTGTAAACAAGTTCAATTGTGGGGCACTCTTGTGGTTTTATGCTTCATTTTTCAATTTTTGAGTTATTTGGACAGCTTTTAAAAAGCTGTCAAATAAGCTAGTTATTGCCTTGTATTAACCCCTGGTGCAAAGGGGAGATTTTAAGCTTCTTTTTCCTAAGCTTATAGTGTACTTAAGCCCAATTTCTTGGCTTATTTTGAGAGCCTATAAGCTCTTATATAAGCCCCTTCAGTTTCAGCCTTTAAAAAGCTTTCTAGATAGCTTATTTTTGGGCTCAAATGAGCCCTTTTCACTGTTTTAGCCTAGTTTAGTGTAGGACTGCTTATTTTTCTTTTAAGCTTATTGAGCTTATTTTATAAGCTCAATGTTGCTCCTAATAGCTTTTTAGGTTAGTGTGATAAGCTGTGATTGGCTTATTCTCCTTTTTCTTAGCTTATTTGAATGCCACAGTTAAGCTTTTAGCCTCTTTAAGCTTGTTTTACTTTCTGTCATCTTAAGCCCTTTTAACAGCTTATTTAGTTTTAGCTTTTAACTTTTTATTGCTTATTTAGGATATTTTAGACCCCCTTTAGCTTATTTTATCCAAAGCTTTGCTTATTTGTCCAAGGTGTCCAAAAAGACTTAGCTTTTTCTAGCCTTTAAGCCATTTTAAGAAAACTGTCGACTTTATAAGCTGTTTTTCAGCTTATTTAGAGCTTTTTAGAAAAAGTGGTAGTTGACAAAGTTGTTAAGCCCCACGAGCTTAACAACTTTGCTTTACAAAGTTTTCAAAAAAAAAAAAAGAGGGAAAGACAAGGGAACCGGGTGAGCAAGACTCGAACCCGGTACCCCTCGATACAGTCCCCCTTTTATAACACTACATACCGCTGCGCCCTTGGGTCTTTTTCGTTAAAGACTCAAGGGCTTTAATATTTATACACGTTTTGGCTTTTAAGCCATTAAGCTGTTAACAGCTTATTGAGAGCTTATTTATAAGCCAACTTTGTGTTTCTTATTTTTCGTAGGTTATTTATAAGGTAAAGTATTTTTAGTAAATTTTTCAGAATTTTTCGAAGTCATTTAATATTTTTTATAATTTAATTTAGTTAAAAGTTTTAAAAAAATTATTAAAAATACCAAAAATATCAAAAAATATTTTTTCTTTTTAGAAAATTTTATTTGTCGTATAGTTTTGTAGGAAACTATTAAAAGTTTTCGTAGGATCATTTTTACAACTTTTCATTTTTTAAAGAACGGTCCGGGTGCGGTTTTTTGTCTTGACTCGTTTTTGGGTCAAACGAACTCCGTTTTTGGGTCAAACGAACTCCGTTTTTGGTCTAGTCTTTTTCATTCTTCGTTATTTGTCCCGTAGAGTAGTTTAGAAGTGAAAATTTCTTCGTAGGGTTAATTTTAAAGATTTTAGGTTTTTCCCCCTTTGTTCGGGATTCGTGCTCCCGTTTTTCAGCTTAATTTAGTAATTTTTAGGATTTTCTTAAACGTTTTTGTTTGTTATTGTTTAATTTGACCTTTCCACACTCTCAATTCAATTCTCTCCTTCAAACTCAAATCTTCGACTGTATCGATTCTCCAGTCCAGCCTCGTTGGGGATAAACGACCCGGGAACACTCTATACTACTTCTCGGTTTTATTGACTTTGTTTCCAGACTATTCTTACTATATATATCCTATATTTTATTATATATTATATATATTTTATTATATATTATATATATTTTAAGGTGTAGTTTGGAAGCGATCAATTTTTGGCGCCGTTGCCGGGGAGGCTGTGAAACCGTTTATCGTTACGTTTGACAAATTGTGTTTGAATCTGTGAATATTTTCTTTTATAAAAAACATATAAAATACAAAAATATTTTTCATTTTCTTTTATTAGTATAATTATCAGATAAAAAACCAAAGAAAAAACCAAAAACATAAAAACATTGTCCATAAAAAAGAAAATAAAATTCACAAATTGGTAAAATACCAAAATATAATATTCTCAACTGAGGTATTATCATAATAATTTCCGGTGAACTTGTTGGTTCCCAACTCGAACAAAAGATTTAAAAACTTGCCATTTGTGTCTCTTACGACGTACGGCTCACCTTGAAAAGTTAAACAAACTATAAAGTGGGTATAAGGAGGGTTGTTCCGAGGAACTCGTCCCAAGGGAGAAGATAAGCTTCGCGCTATTACTTAACTCACTTCGCTTACTGTGCGTTTATCTTTTGAGAGCTACCGTGAAAGTAAGTGTTTATTTGGTTTAAGTTCGTTTATCTCATTGTCCGGTAAAATACATTGTGAATAAATAATTGAAAAAAAAAAAAAAATTAGTGTAAATTTTCTTTTTATATTTCTATTTTGTGCATGCGCACTCGTTCTCAAGCCGTTAGGACATTCGACAACCACATGTTTGACTAACTTCTGTTTGAATCATCCAGATTCTTGAGAAAACTGATAATCCTCCCATAGTCAGATGCTGATAACTTACTATGGCGCAATACTTGCTCGAAGCACCCACGGGGTTACTGAGGCATGCGATAGTATTCCGGAAATCACCGCGAATAACTTTGTGGATTCAGCTATGTCTTCTGAATCTTGTCCAAAAACAAGCAATTTTTTGGAAAGTAAGAAGACCACATGTCACATCCGTTATTTCAACAAGATCACTCTACGAGATGAAGATCTACCGAACGTACAAATCGTCGGTTAAACTTGCATGCTTTTTCCCGTTTTTTTCTCTCGAAAGGGGCAGCCCGGATATGGCTGGAAAAAGAAACCCTCTCGATCGATTGAAACATGGATGATCTTGTTCGAATTTTATTAACAAATTCTTCCCTCCCTCTAAAATGACAAATCTCAGAAATGAAATCACGAGATTTCAGCAAAAAATTTGATGAGACGTTTTTATGAGGCTTTGGGATGTTTTCAATGATCTTTTAAGGGATGCCTTCTCATCATGGGTTTTTAGAATTGCATCAACTCGATACCGTTCTATAATGCCTAACTCAAGTTGTCAAGATTCATTTGAACTATAGATGCCTGGTGGTAACTTCTTAGACAAAATGCCTCGAGAATGTTTAAAAATCATCGAGAGCAAGTCTAAGGTACGTCAATCAAGAAACAAAGCTGTTGTAGCTAAAATGAGTACAAGCTCTTCCACCCAAGCAGTCTCATCTGATGTTGCTGAACTCAAAGACATGGTTCGGGCATTAATTCTCGATAGAAAGAACCAAACCCCAGCTTCCGCCCCCGTAAAAGCGGTTGAACAAAGTTGTGTAACTTGTGGGGGAGGTCATTCTTATCAAAACTGTCCAGCCACTAACAGCAACATGTACCATGACAATATCCAAGAGTATGTGTCCCAGGCCGCTGCGGCCAATTTCAACCAAGCTAATTCTGGTTATCGACCTCCGATGGTCTCAAATCAAATTCGACCTCCTGGTTTTCCTCCCATTCAGAATCCTCATGCAAATAGTCAAAACAATTTCAATCGAGGAAATAACTTCAATCAAAACAGAGGAAACAATTTCAACCAAGGTCAGATTTATCGACCTCCGGTTCATCAACCAGTAGTTAATCAACCAGTAGCTCATCAAGGACCTGCTCCTCAGACACACGGTGTGTCAAAAACAGATTTTGAAAGATATGTCACAGCCAATGATGCAGTGTTGAGAAACATGCAAAACCAAGGTCAAAACCTGCAATCCCAAATGGCAAATTTGACTGACATGCTTTCAAAATTTGTTACTGCTAATACAGCTTCTACTTCCGGTTCTGGAACTCTTCCTGGTAACACTGTTACCAACCCAAAGGAAGATTTAAAAGGTATCACTACCCGAAGTGGTGTTACCATCCAAGGACCGAAAGCAGTTAATCATGATGCCGAGGTGACAAAGGACACGATGCCTCCTGCTAATAACGGAAGCACCGAAGACGTCCAACCTCCTGTTGTTCAAATTCAGTCTCGTAATCCAAATCCTGAGCCCAATGTTGCTCCTGTTGTTGCTCCTGTTCCTAAAGCATCAATTCCATTTCCATCAAGAAGAAATGATGAAAGGCGCAAGGAAAAAGCTAACGACCAAATCGAGAAATTCTACGAAATCTTTAGAGATTTGAGTTTCGAGATTAGCTTTACCGATGCCTTGATGCTCATGCCTAAATTTGCTTCAACTTTAACCTTCGACTTAAAAACCTTGATTGGAATACAAGGAAAATTGATGCGAATTGGCAAGGACTCCTTGAATGAGAATGTTCAGCGTATCTCAAAAAGTTACCAAAGATAATTGGGACCCTGGCGATTTCTGATTCCATGTGCAATTTAGGGGATTACTACTTGCAAGCATTGGCCGATCTTGGTGCGAGCATTAATCTCATGCCTTATTCTGTATGGAAAAGTCTATCTCTTCCTGAATTAACCCCAACTTGCATGACATTAGAACTTGCTGATCGTTCAATCACTGAACCAATCGGTATTGCCGAAGATGTCTTTGTAAATGTGGGAAAATTTCAATTTCCAGCTGACTTCGTAGTTGTTGATTTTGTACCGACCCCGAGTCCCTTTAATTATCGGGCGAGTGTTTCTTAAAAATCTAGTCATGCTTTGATGATGTTTATGAAGCGAGATTCCCTCCGTGTTGGCAAGAAGCCATCAACATTCAACCTGACCATACTTCAAAATACACAGATGATAATCCCTAAGACGGTCAACAAATCTGACGTCATCGATATGGCTTGTTGATGAGTATCTTCAAGAGGTCTAGGATTTTCAAACGTGATCGCGAGTGGCAATCCCTATCCATATTTTGGCCTTTTGTTCTTCTGGCTTATCCAAATTCACTCCTTTCGGGGACAGTGATTTTCTTTTAATGGAGAAGCAGATTCGTTTCTTGTTGGAAGATGATCCAGCTACATCTTGAAGTTGATCCTACTTACTAGGATCCTGTGGGGGACATCTGATTCTAAGAAGCAATTTTTGAACAGTGAACCGCACCCCCCCTCCCAACAATCAGACACAATATATGCCTGGAATGGTAGGAAAGAACTTCAAAACTTGTGATAGATAAAACCGTTGAATCTTCCGTTAATGTACTCCGAGGTGGACTCAAGGAAATGCACCCCATCTTGAGTACGCATTTTTGGAGGTGACCGACAAGTTGCCTGTCACTAATTGCTAAAGATTAAAAGATGAGGAAAAGGCATCTTCTGTTGGTTCTTAAGTCCCACAAGCGAGCCATCGCTTGGAAACTCTCCGACATAAAGGGTGTTAGCCCGGAATTTTGTACTCACAAAATTCTAATGGAAGAGGACTATGAACCATCTGTGCAAAGTCAGAGAAGGGTAAACCCAAAAATCCACGATGTTATCAAAAAGGAGGTTGAAAAACTCCTTGACGCTGGATTGATTTACCCCATCTCTGACAGCCCTTGGGTGAGCCCGGTACACTGTGTACCTAAAAAAGGAGGTATGACTGTCATCACAAATGAAGAGAATGAGGCTGATCCTACTTCGATTCGGTCACGGGATGGCGAGTAGGTATTGATTACAGAAAAACTTAATGAAGCAACCGGAAAGGACCACTTCCCCACTACCATTCATGGACCAAATGCTCGAGAGGGATAGCAGCAAACGAAATACTTCTGGTTTCCTCGATGGCTTCTCGGGTTATTTACCAGATTCCAATTGATCCAAAGATTCAGAAAGACAACAGCTTCACATGCCTACGAACTTTTGCTTATCATCGCCATGCTTTTGGGCTATGCAATGCTCCGGGCACGTTCAAAGAATGTATGTGGCAATTCTTCCAGCCCATATGATTGAAAAAACGATGGAAGTATTTATGGATGACTTTTCGGTCTTTGGAGACTCTTTTTCTACGTGCCTAACCCATTTAGAAAAAATGTTGAAGCGGTGTGAAGACACCAATTTATCGTTAAACTGGGAAAAGAGCCATTTCATGGTAAAGGAAGCATGTTCTCGGACATTAAAATTTCTAAGTCAGGACTTGAGGTTGATAGAGCTAAGTCAAAGTAATAGTAAAACTCCCTCATCCGATTCAAGTCAAAGGTGTCCGTAGTATCCTTGGGCCGCGGTTTTACCGGCGATTCATTCAGGACTTCTCGAAAATTGCCGTCCTATGACTCTTTGCTTGAATAAGAGACTCCGTTTTGTCTTTTCAGAAGAGTGTGTCGATTCCTTTACTACACTCAAAAAGATTGATGAGGCTCCGATCTTAATTGCTCCCGACTGGGACTTGCCTTTTGAACTGATGTGCGATGCTAGCGACTTCGCAATTGGGGCAGTCCTCGGGCAAAGAAAAAACAAGCATTTTCAACCTATACACTTGTAGGCAGATAATGGAACGAGGCTCAAACTCATTACACTACTATGAAAAAGAAGTTACTTGCTGTAGTGTATGCCTTTGAGAAATTTCGGTCATATCTTGTTATGTCAAAAGCATAGTGTTATGATCATTCTGCCATCAAGTCTTCTTTTGCCAAAAAGGATGCTAATGGCAAGACTCATGAAATAGATATGCATCATCTTTATCCAAATGTTAGTTCTATGTATAATGTTAGCAATAAAAGAGCCAAACATGCGTTGGACTCTAATTATCTATGGCATTATCATCTTGGACATATAAACAAGAAACGCATGGACATGTTTCAGTGTGATGGGGTCCTACAAACCATTCACGATGAATCACATAAGAAATGCAAGTCTTGTATATCTAGGAAGATTGTGCGGAAGCCTTTTCTACATCAAGTGGAAAGAGCTAAGAATCTATAAGGACTTATACACACTGATGTATGTGGCCATTTTAGAAATATGTCAAGAGATGGTGCTAATTACTTCATCACCTTTATAGAAGATTTTAGCCGTTAAGGTTTTGTTTAGATGATGAAACATAAACATGAGGTGTTTGAAACATTTAATGTATTTCAGAATGAAGTTGAAAATCAACTTGGTAAAAAGATAAAGGCTATTTGATCCAATCGAGGTGGAGAGTACCTAAGTCATGAGTTTGTTAATCATATGAAAAGTTGTGGTATTGTATCTCAACTAACTCCACCTTATACACCGCAACATAACAGGGTGTCTCAGAGGAGGAATCAGACTTTACTTGATATGGTTTGATCCATGATGAATCTAACAAGTCTACCAAAATCCTTATGCTCTCAAGACTGCAACTCGCATGCTTAATATGGTTCTAACCAAGAAGGTTGATAGCATGCCTTATGAAATATGGCACGGGAAAGCTCCCAAGTTGTCCTACTTAAGGGTTTAGGGTTGTGAGGCACTCATGAAATGAGACACGCCTGACAAACTTGATTCCAGATCCATTAAGTGTATCTTTGTTGGTTACCCTAAGGAAATGATGGGTTACTATTTTTACTATCCACTCGAGAACAAGATCTTCGGTTCTTGAAACGTTGAGTTATTTGAAAATAGTTTCATGGTACAAGAAGCGAGTGGGAGTCACGGACTTCTCAAAATGAGTAGGAGTGATAAAGGGCTTGATATAATTCAAGAGGAAGATACATAACCTTTTAAAAATACTAGCGAAGCACATAATGAGGTCACACCTATCGAGGTCGAGCCTCAAAATGTTGGAGTTCCTATTTGTAGATCCGTAAGGATACCTCAAGTACCAAATAGATATGGATACTATATTGATATTGAGGAGTATCAATTAGGGGATCTTAATGAACCTCCTAATTATAAAGCTGCATTAGTAGATTCTGAATCTGACAAATGGCTTAAAGCTATGAATACAAAAATGTAATCCATGAAAGATAACCAAGTCTGGTATTTGGTTGATCTTCCATCTAATGGTCGAACTGTTGGATGCAAATGGCTCTTCAAGAAGAAGACCGGCTTGGATGGAAATGTACACACCTTTAAAGCTCGTTTGGTAGCAAAAGGCTTTACCCAAACCTACAGTGTAGATTATGGGGAAACCTTCTCTCATGTTGCAGATATTAGAGCTATAAGGATTCTTTTAGCTATAGTTGCGTTCTATGACTATGAGATTTAGCAAATGGATGTCAAGACAGCCTTTCTAAATGGTCACCTAAATGAGGACGTATATATGGTGCAACCAGAAGGGTTTGTGGATCCAAAACATCCCAACAAAGTATGCAAACTTCAATGTTCCATTTATGGATTGAAACAAGCATCTAGAAGTTGGAATAAAAGGTTTGATGAGTAAATCAAGAAGATTGGTTTTTCTCAAAATACTGATGAGCCATGTGTTTATCTTAAATGAGAGTGGAGTATTGTTGATTCCTGAGTCCTTGTATGTCGTTGACAATTACTCATGGGCAAATGCGGTTACATAGCATTGCAAGAAGTAAAATCTTGGCTTTGTAAGTGTTTTTATATGAAAGATTTAGGAGAAGTAGCATACATCCTCAAAATCAAGATCATACATGATAGATCTAAGCGGTTGATTACTCTTAGTCAAAATGCTTATCTAGAAAAAATTCTAAAGAAATTTAGAATGGAAAACTCCAGGAAGGGGTATACTCCAATTATGGAGAAGCCTGACTATAGAAAGTCGCAAGGTGCTAAAATACCTACTAAGGTACAACTTATGTAGAAGAGTTCCTTTGCGCATCGGTGTAGTTTAACTCATGTATGCGGTTAGATGCACTAGATGATGTGGCCTTTGAGCAAAATTTATGTAGTAATTTTTAGCAACATCTTGGTGAGATTTCACTAGACTATTGTGAAAACATTCTTAGTATTTGAGGTATACTAAAGATATGGTTTGTGTATGGTGGCAAAACCTGAAGATGAGTGAATGAATGTATCGTGTTATGCTGTGCATGTTTTTAAACTGAAGGACGATACAAAATCCTAAACAGGAGATGTGTTCGTATTACTTGGTTGAGCCATTGACTAAAAGATTGCCAAGCAAAGCACTACTGTTATGCCAATGAAGCATACATTTGATTATATGGAACAAGTAAAAGATGTGTCGTGATATCCCACTCCGCTAACCACGAGGTGGGGGTTCAAACTAAGACATCTTTACTTCTAAGGATTTGGTGTGTTGTGATATCTCACCAGGAAGCGAGGTCTAGGTGAGGGTTCAAACTAAGACACTTATCCTTAGCCATATTAGGAAGAAGGTGTTGTTGTGATTTCCCACTACGCTAGCAACGGGGTGGGTTTTCAAACTAAGAACATCGGTCGTTGGTTGTGATATCCTACTAGGGAGCGAGGCCTAGGTAGGTGTTCAAACTAAGCAACGCATTCCTAGCTTTAAGAACTTATGATTATAATGATGAAGATGTTGCAAAAAGTTCTACAGTTAAAATCTCGTTCTTTAAAATCAAGTTACAAGGTCCTAATAAGTTGTTGCTTTGAGTCATGATTCATCTTGAATCACGACTATGGAAATAAGTTGATCTATGGTTGAGTTGAAATGAGTACACACATTTAAATCATATATTCATGTTGGGAGTTAAAAGTTCACAAGTCATAAGTATGAGTGCTTAGCATTTAGACTTATATTGACATGATCTTGTTTAATTGCTTGGTTTGGAGCTAGTGAAAAATCGGGGACGATGAATTTATCCGTCAGGACATCCGTAGATTATTCTATGGGCGTTTCTCATTCTATGATCCCAATGTTGATATAATAAAGGAAGTCAAACAGGAAGTCGAGAAAAGAAAAAGGAAAATCCAAAAATATTAGGGATAGTTAGTGTATGAATAAAAAATGGTAAAAACGGGACTTGTCAAAGCTATTAATTCTTTAGTTCCCCTTGACAAACACTTAGCTACTTTTCAAAGTTATTAGTCGAGGGGGATTGAGATTCTTAGTTTTCGTAAATGTTTACTTCATAACATTGCGTGAGGACACGGCAATACCTTAGTATGGGGGATTTTGGTATGTGCTTAATTACACATACCTTTTACCTTTAAAAATGAGCTAAAATAACCAAAAACGGACTTAAAATGCCAAATATACGCTTGTTTTGCTAATTGTATTGTGCAGGAACGGATATTTAAGAAAAGGACGAAAAACGAAGCCAAAACGACAAAACCGGACTCGGATTGGAAAAGCAGGAAAAAGACAAAGTCAAAGTCCAAGCCCAAGCCTGAAAAAGTCAACAGAAAGTCAACCCAAGTCAACCCCGAAGCCAAAAGTCAAGAAAAATAAGTTTAAGGACTAAACTTGTTAAGTCCCTAAAGAAGAGAAGGGTGAAAACTGTCAATGAGGGAAAGTTTAACTCCAAGGGGCAAAGCTGCCAAAAGCCTAAACTTTAACACCATAAGGACGAGTGGTGCAATTGTTGTTATAACTTTTGGGGACTTAATTTGCCAAGTCCCCAAAACTATAACAACACAAGGACGAGTGGTGCAAGAACTACACACACCATGAGGGGCCTAATTTGCCATTCCCCAAAACCTTTCCCTGTCACCCCTTTCCTTTTCATACCACTCTTTCCCGCCCAATTTTCCCCCCAACGAACTCACAGGTCTCCAAGTTTCCCTTTATCCTGCAAACCCAAACAACCCCATGGACAATCATCCCCTATCTTTCCCACCTAAAAAAAGGGCTTTGCCATGTTGGCAATCCAAAAACCCACCGAATTCATCAAGGGTTCTTATAAGTTTTCTTGGGCACAAAGGCGAATGGAGGGCCAGGATTCACTTCTGTTTGCACTCTCACAACAAACACAACCCTCTTGTTGTGTCTACAAGAAAGCACAAAGGCTAGAAGACAAAGAGAAGACACATAAGCCCTAGTCGTTTGTACTATTTAAACAATGTAAAGCCATTGTGGCTGGGGGATAGTTTTTAGGTAGTTTGTGAGTTTAATTTTCAGTTTGTAATTTTCCTTATTTTTAAGCACTTTCTTTTAAGTTTTTTCAAATCTGTTTTAATCACTTGTACTTTGTATCTTTCAGCTTGTACTTTACCATTTTAAGCAATAAAATTCAGTTCTTAAGTTTCATTGTTTTTCCTTTTAGTATTAAGTTGTTTTTACATATTAAGCTCATCATAAGCTCATTGAAGCTTAAACTTGTTCAAAAGCTCGAATTCAGTCAAAACCTTGCTAAAAGTCATTCACTCACCTGTTCTGTTCATTTCACATCAAAACATGATCACTTGAGGCTGTTTGATTCATTGTTGAAGCTTTTGGAGTTAATAAGCTAAATTCAGCTTATTGAGTTTTTAGCTCATTGGTTTAGAGGCAAGGTGCCAATTAGGATTGAGTTTTTAAAAGCCACTCACTCAACAAGAGTGGCTAAGTTCTGAGACTACAAATTTAAGGTTTCATTTTCTAAATTTTACTGTAGCAGTTAGCTTATTCATTTAGCTTATTGTATTATCTTTGTGTATGCTTAATCATGCTTAGAATTACTTAGTTAGTTTAGAATTTTAAATGTCTTTAAGTAGTTTTAACTAGAATCAATTTAGTCTAAATTTCTTAATCCTGTCATTGTTAGTATAAAAGGCTAGGAGAGTAACTAGCTTATTTCTATAAATAAGCTGTAGGTTTTAGTCTTAAAATAGCTTAATTAGGTGATTTCTAGTGTGAGTAGATAAAAGGTTTTAGCTGTTTTAGTCTTAAAATAGATTTTGAGTTCATTTTAGTTTTGACAGTTAGACTTAAAGAGTGTTTGGGTCAACACCCAAAACGGGTCAAAATTGTCTTGTCTTTGGGTTAAGGTCATTTAGTGAATTTAAGCATAAGTTTTAAGTTGGTATTAAGCTTTTTCAAAAGTTTTAAAGCCCAAAATTGTTTTTCAAAAGATTTCAAAACCATTGTGTTAACTGTGACTTTTAAAAAACACCACAAGTGCTTATTTAGTTAAGCACTTGTGTGTTTGAGTTTAAGGTTCAAAAAGTGTTCTATTTGTGTGTGTTAAGAAGCTGTCAAAACACCTTTGTCTTTTGACTTTGTAAGTCAAAAATCACCAAGTGTTTGCTTATAGCAGTTTTAAAAGATCCACAAGCCTTTTTCACCTACAAAATTCAGCAAGTTAAAATGGTTTTTAAAAGCTAAAAATTGGTGCACAAGTCCCTTTCATAGGACACTCAATCTGTTTTAGCTTATTTGTTTGTTTAGAGCTTATTTGACAGCTTTTTAAAAGCTGTCAAATAAGCCCTTGAGTTTAGCTTAAATCTCCCCTGGTGCAAAGGGGAGATTTTAAGCTCTCATTGCTTAGCTTTTAAGTCCACTTAAGCCCAATCTCTTGGCTTATTTTAAGAGCTTATAAGCTCTTGTACAAGCCTTCTAAGTTTCAGACCTTAGTGAGCTTATTTGATGGCTTATTTTTAAGCCCAAACTTGGCTTTTGACTGTTTTTGCATTACTTAGGTGTAGGGATTGCTTATTTTTTCTTTTCTGGCTTATTGAGCTTTTCTCATAAGCTCATTGTTGCTCCTCATAGCTTTTTAGGATAATATAGATAGTAGTTGAGCTTATTTTCCTTTTCTTAGCTTATTTGAATGCCCACTTTAGTGTTTTTGCCCCATTAAGCTTGTTTTTAAATTCTGTCATTAAGCCCTTTTATTTTCCAGCTTATTAGTTTTAGCTTGTACCCTTTTAGTGCTTATTAGGCTAGTTTAGGAGTCCTTTTAGTTTTTTGTCCAAATCTTAGCTTAAAACGACCACAAGTCCAAATGTCTTAGCACTTTTTCTAGCTTTAAGCCATTTTAAGCATTTCTGTCACTTTTAAGCTTATTTTTAAGCTTATTAAGGGCGTTTCATAAAAAGTTGTAGTTGACAAAGTTGTTAAGCCCCACGAGCTTAACAACTTTGCTTTTCAAAGTTTTCAAAAAAAAAAAAGGGGAAAGACAAGAGGTCCGGGTGAGCAAGACTCGAACCCGAGACCTCTCGATACAGTCCCCTTTGTACACACTCCTTACCACTGCGCCCTTGGGTCTTTTTCGTTAAAGACTCAAGGGCTCTAATACTTATAGTGGTTTTTGGCTTATAAGCTTATAAGCTTATAAGCTGTATAAGCTTATTTTCGGGCTTATTTGTTAAGCAATTTTGTGTTTCTTATTTTTCGTAGGATTGTCATAAGGTAAAGTATTTTTAGTAAATTTTTCAGAATTTTTCGAAGTCATTTAATATTTTTTATGATTTAATTTAGTTTAAAGTTTTAAAAATTCATAAAAAAATACAAAAATTTTCGTAGGGTCATTTTTACAACTTTTCATCTTTTAAAGAACGGTCCGGGTGCGGGATTTTGTCTTGACTCGTTTTTGGGTCAAACGAACTCCGTTTTCGGTCCAGTCTTTTTTATTCTTCATTATTTGTTCCCTAGAGTAGTTTAGAACCAAAAATTTCTTCGTAGGGTTAATTTTGAGGATTTTAGGTTTTTCCCCCTTTGTTCGGGATTCGTGCTCTCGTTTTCTAGTGTAATTTCATAATTTCTAGGTTTTTCTTAAACGTTTTTGTTTGTTATTGTTTAATTTGACTTTTCCACACTTTCAATTCAATTCTCTCCTTCAAACTCAAATCTTCGACTGTATCGATTCTCCAGTCCAGCCTCGTTGGGGATAAACGACCCGGGAACATTCTATACTACTTCTCGGTATTCTTGATTCTGTTTCAGATTACACTTACTATATATATTTTATATTTTATTATATATTATATATATTTTGAGGTGTGGTTTGGACGGATCACCAAGCATACTCGATTAAGTCAACCAATATAAGAACTTGCATTAATTAACATACGTCTGACCTATAGAGAAAAATTTTGTTGGGTTGGAACTAACCCGATGTTTGACTAGAGAGCAAAACCCAATTGCAATTGTTATTTTATTAGGTGACATAGACTTAAATTACACATAGTTTTTTATAGAGTGAAAATTCTATTTTTGCCCCACCAACAAACGGTGTAGGTGTTGCTTGCCCCTAAAAAATGTGTCTTCTACAAATTTCCATGTGCGACTTGGGCGAATTTCATGAAAATTTCACAAGTGTCCACACAAGTACTTGCGTGACTGGGGACACTTGGGACACTCATCAAATTATGGTAAAAGTCACCCAAGTCGCCCAGGTCGCCTTGAGGCATTTGTAGAAGACATATTTTTTTGAGGCAAGTAACACCTACACCTTTAGTGGGTGGGGCAAAAATAGAACTAGACCTTTTATAAAACGTATGTCAAAAGGTGTACAAAGAAGCATGCACACATCTTGGAACATAACTTAAGAAAACAATTTGTAAACTTTGTAGGTGCACTTTTATAGTGGGAAAATATTAAAAATTAACCAAACCCTGTATCGTACTATGCATGTGTCGGAAGACACAAGTTCTTCCAATAATTACCACATATGTCGAAGCATGTAGTGGCACGGGAAAAGATTAAAGGTAAATCAAACCCCAGAACATTTGCTAAAACCATTTCTTTTTATGAACTCGCACCTATGCGTCATGCCTTGGAAGCGTCATTGATAAAATAGCAAAAACTTTATAATTAAAGTTTATTAAACCGAGATTCGAGTAAGTTTGTCGCGGGATATTATTATCAGATGTAAATTGAACCCAACTTTTTGACACATAAACTCGCAAGAATCTTGATTTAATCAAAGCAAATTTCGATAGTTTAATTTCCGTTTTGATGTCAAAAAACCCTTTTTATACAAAACATATAACATGTCATAATTTTGCCTAGAAAGTGAAGTTTTGGACAAGTTTTGTGACACTTCAGTGTGTGGAGATGGCGTTATAATAAGGTCATGACGGCATCACAACTTCCTGGTGACGACTTCACAACAAATCCTGATGGCGTCAAGTTATGTCGGCTGAAGAAACCCTAAGTGCAAGTCGACGGGTGACGGCGTGATAACAGCAAATATTTAATACTTTTTCATATCAAATTCCTGCGTTTATTGCCTTGCTTTATATCATTTTTATATGAATTCGATATTTAATTCATTTATTTTGCAAGATCAGGTAATTAAAGGCATTGGAACGGAAAATGGTGAAATATGTGCAAAAAGAGTACCAATACTAATTTATTTAGTAGAGGTACTAAAATTTAATGAAGGGTTACTAAAATCTTACAAGATGCATCCTAAGAGCCAAATGAAGAATAGTACCACTACAATATTATTTACTAAGGGTACTATATTTGTAATAATTTAAAGTTTTCGAATTGGAAGCTTAGAAGACATTACGGCATAACGTTCCACAGGAGTTATGATGTAATCAATTATTAATTATGAAGATTTGGTGCTGACGAGGCTTTACGGCGTAACGTCCCGCAGGAGTTACGCCGTAAAATATTATTATGGAAAAGATACTTATGATGACTAAGGGTTACGGCATAACGTGTGGATTTAATTACGTCGTTACATATTTTTACGCTACAAGATAGAAAGCCACGTCAGAAGGTTTATGGCGTAACGCAGTCGGTACGGTTACGCCGTAATGATGACCCATCACGGGGACCAACGTGTACATCATATATGAAGTTTCATTAAATATATACATTACTTCATAAAGTAGAGGGACCAAACTCGCCAAAGGACCAAACTTCTTATTTTAGTATAAATACTAATCAATTCATTCTTGAATTGATATATCATTCACTTGGTGGTAAAAGGTCGACGACAAGAAAAGCGGAAGAAAAAGAGTGAGCAGCTTGCCTGCCTACTTGGTATAGGGCAAACCCTTCAGGGTTTGCCATGGCGTTTGACTAGCGGATCGAGAGATTTATTTCAGCACAGTTTATAATCATACTTCAATTTATTTTGGTCAAATATAATCACCCAAATTATTTTGATTGAGAAGATCTTGCGGTTTAATTTATTGTTGCTATGTTAATAATTGTGCTTTATTATTTGTTCTTGGCATTTAATTATTTAATTATCTTTTGGATTATTAAGTTATGATCTCATTGTTTTATCGCTTTCTTTATTATTTTATGTAGTGCATTTAAGTGATCCTTGTGCCCTTAGTAAGTATTAAGTTGAGGTTGTGAGATCTCTTAGTACCAAGTGATTTCTATTCTTCCAACTGAAGGACCAATATTCATTGGTTGGTCGACCAAGGACCCCTTATCATTAATACCCAGTTAGTGGTGCAAGCTAATATAGAGACCACCTATTTAGGATTAAACGTATCTCATAAGACAAGTGGCTTTAAGATTGCGACAATACATTACACTAAAGATCATTGTAATTGATTACGTTCATCCTTCCTAGTTGTCCACCACTATACCAATTCCCTTTTCTACAAGCAAGGCTTACCACCAAAACAACTCCACAATAATCTCAAACAACTCAAACATGTTTTATTTCCTGCTTTCTTAGGTAGAATAATAAAATTAATTTGACGATTAGAGACACAAACCGTTATTTGGGTCGACACCCGTACTTACCAATTACTACACTATACACGATAGGGTACACTGCTCTTTAGTGCGTAGGAATAGTCAAGGTAGTTAGAATTTTATAAATGTAAAACCTGATATAGTTTTTATTTAAAAGAAATTAAGCATCAAGTTTCTAACGCCGTTGTCAGGAACGGTTTTTGTAGTTTTTAATTGTCTAATTGATATATGTGTGTTTGTTTGTTCTTGTGTGTGCCTGAACCTTCTATTCTTATCCTATTTCTATGTGCTTGTTTGTTTGTGTGAAACAAACAAAAATTCTCAGACTTGGTTATGACGTAACTTGGTAGTGCTTGTTGCGACATATAAGGTTACCAAGTTTGGGACACCAAAAATAGCTTAGGCATTGCTTGAACCTTTAAAGCATATTTTCTAATGCCGCCTTTGTTTTAATATTGAGCATGATAACCTTTATGTTTTTATGCATGTGGTATTATTCCAGAGTCAGGTATTTGCCAATATTGTATGCTCCACTTCTATTGCTCAGTTTCATTACACATTTAATGCACAAGTTTGTTAGTGTGCAGGATTGAGCAATTATTTATAGGTTGAGGAGACATGTGGATTGGACATGTATGGAGATTTCCAAGTTGCATGTGTTGGAGGCTTGAGTATAACTTAAAGGCTCAGTGAAAAAGAAAAGTGCTTCTTGGGAGACAACCCGACCTATCCTATTAGTTTAGTATGTAGTTGGTTTTGTATTTTTCTTACATGGTTTTGCAGATGGTGGATTTTGATGGGCCATTAGACTCATATTATGTGGTAAAATAGTTACTGATATACAGCAGGTTACGGCGTAACTCTTATAGTTACGATGTAACAAATGAGGTTACGACGTAATTCGCGCTACGATTACGCCGTAACTAATTATCTTAATTTTTTGAAATTTTTGCCACATAATTACGGCATAACTGACTCTGATGGTTACGCCATAATCCCTTCCTAAGAATCATTAAATTGTTTGAACTTTATAAAACCATGTATATTGGTAAATGAACTTTGTGGGTATGTTCTTATGAAACCCTCATGAGATTTCACTCGTCCATTTGGGCCACCAAGTAGTTTAAAAAGCTTGTTGCATACGCTAAATGCAACCGTGATTCTTACGAAAGTGAGTTAGGTTTATTTTGTATAGTTTTGTATATTTTGTGCTATTGGTGCTTTTTATCTTGGTTTATGCTTTTGGTATTAGTCTTTCTTGCAGCTATATATGTGATGCATAGGATGAGGTGCTAGGATGCTAATCAAGCTGCAAGGAAGCATCCTGAACCGGTCTAGTCGGACGTTGTACAAGGTGTTAATGAAGTACCTGTGATAATGGATGTTGCTCGAGGAAGCAGACTTGGAGCATGGCTTAGAGCATGCTGTCTCTTTATCATACCTAGCAAATCCAGTGGAGTAATCTGTTCCATTTCTAACCCTTCCTATTTCAATTTTATATACTTAAGTTTGACGCAAGTGAGGGGAAGAGATTAGAAATAAACACCCATTTGATTATACTTGCCATTATTTTTCTAGTTTATTTTGAAAAATGTTTCATTAATAAAATTTTGACATGTTTTTCATTACATAACTAGTTAAGACTATACTGAGCACACTCTACCTTATATTTCCATTGTGTGAGGATAGCCTTCTGTTTTTTCCCCCTTTTCTTAATTTTTCCCCTTATACATAAATTCATTAAAAATAAGTGTGCCGGTGGCTGTAGTAGACTTTAGAACTTGGCCTGGTATATCTTTTCGAGACCACAATAATGAGCATTGCACTTAGTGTAATTGGTGTAGCTATGATAAATGGAAACTTTAGGATTAACCCCAAATAGCCCATCCATATTATGTTTGTGTATATTGACTTCTTACACCGATTAGCCAATCCCCCTGTTAAAACCCTTGTTGCACTCATCTTTAGTACAAGATACCCCTAGTACAACCTGCTGAACCTTTCCTTTAATTTTGTAACCAGATATATGTTGTTTTGTTACACCTATCGCCTAGCATACCCTGTAGTTTCTTAGTCCATGATCGGGGAGTTTCTAGTTAATTTTGGTTTCACTAGTAAAAGTCACGGGTTAGGATAGAGGGTAATTGAAGAAAAGGCGGGTTTTGAATATAGTTGATCTCAAGTGGGGGATGCTTATGTATATATGTGTCTGTAATGTGATTCATTGTATCCTTGTCTTGCATCAAAAAAAGAGAATAAAGAGCATGCAAGCAAGTGTTTATTAGCTTATATGTCGTATAGTGATAGTATTTCCGCCTTGTCCAGCTGGCGATGATTCTGTATTTATTAACGGGTAGTTCATATAAACCTGTACATTTCTATCTCTCCTTTCTATTACAAGTTAATTTGTACAATGAGGGCATTGTACAACTCAAGTGGGGGGAAGGGAGATAGAAATACGGTATTTGGTGAGATTATGTGCTAGTTTGGCCCAAATTTTCAAAATTTTTTAGCACATAATCATAGATAATGAAGACCGAGTTAATGCATTTCACTATATTTCATACGCATTAACTCGTGTATTGTGAAGACCCCTTGACTCTTAAACCTCGTTTTTACCTTATGGGATTTGAATGCGACCAGTGACGGAGAGATTGTGGACTTAAGAAACTATTGGTTTTGTGTTTTTATTTAACAACAATTAAATGTGCATCACATGTCTTTATCCTACCCTATATCATTCTCCTAACCCTTGGTTTTACTCGAATGAGAGAATTGAATGCAATCATACATGTCTATCCCGTCGTTATAGATGTGTATGTGTGGTTTTGTCGCCCTTGTTGGTGTAACGCTTTTGGTTAAAATTGTATTAAAAGAATAATTTACCCCGTAAGCGTTTGTGTTGTGTCAACCTATTTGCCTTTTTGAACATGTGCATCTAGACTCTAGTGGTGGATATTAGTATCCTTGTCAAGCTTATGAGAGAATACTCGCCATGACTGAGCAGTTGAGTGATCACCAAAAATGAAACACATAGATTAGTGAGAGTATGAGTGTGATTCATTTTCCTTTTCGTCAGGTGCTTGGTTTTGGAATTTTCTAGCATAGGTAATTTTTAAATTCATATCTTCCTGGATAACCAGGGAGATATCTTTTTGAGAATTAATTAAAAGGTTCTACTTGAGGGCAAGTAGAAGTCAAGTGCGGGGATATCTGATAACATCAAATATTTAATACTTTTTCATATCAAATTCCCGCATTTATTGCCTTGCTTTATATCATTTTTATATGAATTCGGTATTTAATTCATTTATTTTACGAATTCAGGTAATTAGAGGCATTGGAACAGAAAATGGCGAAATATGTGCAAAAAGAGTACCAATACTAATTTATTTAGTAGAGGTACTAAAATTCAATGAAGGGCTACTAAAATCCTACAGGATGCAGCCTAAGAGCCAAATGAAGAATAGTACCACTACTATATTATTTAGTAAGGGTACCATATTTATAATAATTTAAAGTTTTCGAATTGGAAGCATAGAAGACATTATGGTGTAACGTTCCACAAGAGTTACGCCATAATCAATTATTAATTACAAAGATTTGGTGTTGACCAGGCTTTACGGCGTAACGTCTCGCAGGAGTTACGCCGTAAAATATTATTATGGAAAAGATAATTATGCTGACTAAGGGTTACGGCGTAATGTGTAGATTTAATTACGCCGTAACATATTTTTACGCTACAAGATAGAAAGCCACGCCAGAAGATTTACGGCGTAAGACAGTCGGTGCGGTTACGCCGTAATGATGACTCATCACGGGGACCAACGTGTACAAAATATATGAAGTTTCATTAAATATATACGATACTTCATAAAGTGGAGGGACCAAACTCGCCAACGGACCAAACTTCTTATTTTAGTATAAATACTAATCAATTCATTCTTGAATTGATGTATCATTCACTCGGTGGTAAAAGGTCGACGGTGGAAGAAAAAGAGTGAGCACCTTGCCTGCCTGCTTGGTATAGGGCAAACCCTTCGGGGTTTGCCATGTCGTTCGACTAGCGGATCACAAGCATTAATTCAACACAGTTTGTAATCATACTTCAATTTATTTTGGTCAAATATAATCACCCATATTATTTTTATTGAGCAGATCTTCTGATTTAATTCATTGTTTCAATGTTATTAATTGTGCTTTATTATTTGTTCTTGGCATTTTATTATTTAATTATCTTTTGGATTATTAAGTTATGATCTCATTGTTTTATCGCTTTCTTTATTATTTTATGTTGTGCGTTTAAGTGATCCTTGTGCCCTTAGTAAGTATTAAGTTGAGGTTGAAAGATCTCTTGGTACCAAGTGATTTCTATTCTTCCAACTGAAGGACCAATCTTCATTGGTGGGTTGACCAAGGATAAAAGTACCCCAATAGCCTTTTTGGCCTGCAGCCTAAAGCCTTTGGCTTAATGGCTTATTCTGCTTATTTGTTTGTTTTAGCTGGCTTATATTTGTTTGTGTTTGCTTATTAGGTATAGGGTAGGTCTTATCTTTGCTTATTTGCCATAGCATTGTGCTTTTTCAACTTGTGTAAGCCTAGCAGACTTAAGATCAAGTCTAGCAGCACTAACTCTTAAGTTAGTACTGCTGAGGGTAATAAGCCAATCTCTGGCTTATTTGGTTTATTAAGTTACTCATTTTTTGTTCCTTGTAGCTCATATTGCTTGTATATTAAGTTATTTCAGCTTATTTGTAATTTGCCTTTGCTTATTTATTCTAAAAAGCCAAGGATAATAAGCCATTTTTTTAGACTTTTTAAGTTCTGTCAGTTTTAAAGTGCCTAATTGAGGGCTTATTTGTGTTCCAAAGAAAAAAGTAAGTAGGGCTTATTGAAGCTTGTTGGCCATTTAGCAAGGCTGTGGGCCCCACTTTCTCTCCAAAACAACTTAAGGGGCTTAAATTTAAGCCCCAAAAGCTGTCCCACTGTTGGCAAAACAGTTATAAGCCCTTTGGCTTATTTCATTTTTCTCTTGCTTATTTTTGACTTTAAGCTTTTAATTTGTGCTTATTAAGTTGGCCTTAAGCCATTTGTAGCTTATTTAGTTAGTTGTAGCTTATTTGAGCTTATTTAGTTAAAAATTCTAAGTCTTAGTGTACTTATAGCTTAATAAGCCATTTTGCCATCTTTAAGCCCTTTTTCCAGCTTATAAATAAGCTGTCTCAAAAAGTTGTAGTTATAAAAATTGTTAAGCTCAAGGAGCTTAACAGTTGTGTAAAATAGTTTGAAAT
>BQNB010020568.1:50000-65307 GCA_026074375.1 Tanacetum coccineum
GAAGTACAGTTACAAGCACTAGTGGATGGGAAGAAAGTGATCATAACCGAATCCACTGTAAGGAGAGATCTTCACCTGGAAGATGCTGAAGGTGTTGATTGTCTACCCAATGCTACCATCTTTGAACAACTTACACTAATGAAGTATGATAAACTTTCATAGAAGCTTACTTTCTATAAGGCATTCTTTTCCCCACAATGGAAATTCCTTATTCATACCATTTTGCAATGCCTAAGTGCTAAGACTACTACATGGAATGAATTTAGTAGCACTATGGCTTCTGCAATTATCTGTTTAGCTACAAACCAGAAGTTTAACTTTTCAAAATACATTTTTGAAAGTATGGTGAAGAACTTGGATAGTGTGGGAAAATTTTTGATGTATCCAAGGTTTGTACAAGTGTTTTTTAATAAACAAGTTAATGAGATATCAAAACATAATGGGATTTATGTTACACCCTCTCACACAAAGAAGATATTTGGGAATATGAAAAGGGTTGGAAAAGGATTCTCTGGAAGGAGAAAAACACCTTTATTTCCAAACATGATGGTTCAAGTCAAGAAGAAAATAGTGAAGGTTCAGAAACAAAAACTAGTGGAAGCCAAGAGAAAAGACACTGAGGTACCTAGCTCGTGGTCTACATCAATGTTGCTATGAGGCTGTCTATGAAGGAGATGCTGACGTTTGGAAAGGGTTGTCACTACTACTACTAGCTTAGATGCAAAGCAGGATAGGGGTAACATCAATAAGACCCAATCCAAGGCAACACTTAATGAACCAAGATTTTCTTTGAAAAGTTAAAATAAGCTATGCCTGACTTTATAAAGCTAATGACAACTAAATTTTAGCCTAAAAAGCAAGTTTAAACAGAAATTAAGCAAAGATTTTAAGCTATAAGCTAAGAATTTTCAAATAAGCTATTATCTAAAACTGAATACCAAACAGTCCTTAAGACAACTTTTAAGCTAACTTTCTAATAAGCAGATGGAACCTTGTAATAATCTAACTTATACTAGCTTTAACTATAACCTATAGGCTACTAAAATCAACTTTTGAAATCTATTTTGAAACTCAAATGCTTAATGAAAAAGCTCCTTTAAAACTGCTTAATTACCCAGTACTTGCTGAGTTTTTCTTTTAGCTTGAAAAGACAAAATGCTTATTTTGAGCTTAAAAACAGATAGCTTAATGATCTTTTAAAAAGAAAATAAGCTAAAGCTAATTAAGATTAACCTACAAACTACTTGTGTTTTTAAAATCAAATCCTAAAAACTAAAATTACCCTCAGATTTTTAATCCTAAAAATGACTGTTTGTCTGCTTTTGTTACTTGATGTAATTGACATAATTTCAAACAAAACATAAATCTTCAAATGCAGACCTAATATACTAGCTTCTACAATAATAAAACACCTAAGTGAGTGGAAACAAGTAAACTAAATCAGCTAAAACCTATTTGAGCTTAAAATGGACTAAAATCTAACCTTATCCTCACAGATTCAAAATTCTATTAGCTAACTTACTAAAAAACAACTTTATCCTACAAGTATCTTAAATCCTTTCTTTATAAACCTCAAAATGATGTTTTTAAATCAAATTAAAGGACCAAAAAGTGTCTAGCACTACTAACTTTAGTTAGTACTGCTTGACCCAAACACCCCTTTAAGTTGCTAAATCTCATTTTTAGCTTATAATTTTGAGAATTTAAGCACAAAATTTTAATACCAGATATTAGACAGCTAAAATCAAACTTAATGAGTAGTTTTCAACAATCAAATAAGCCAGATTAATAAGCTACTTAACTATGCTATTATTTTTTTATTTTTCACTATTTTAAAGAAATAACAAACAGATTAAGTTTTAAACTAACAATTAGACATAATAAGCATTTAACATTTATAATAAGCAATAATAAGCTAAATTAAATAGCAATAAGCAAGTGATAAGCAGTATTAAGCTAATTTGCAATATTAAAGCTATAAAAAGTAATTGAGAACTTACATAAGCCTCTGTACAAAACAAGGCTTATAAATGCTCATTTGAGCTATCAAAAAGCTCCAGCTTATCAAATGATAAGCTAGTATGGTCCTGGAAACCCATCCATGTCTGGTTTCCCTTCCTTATTAAGCTGTGGTAAAATTTGAGGGAGGATTTGTGTAAGAAAAGCTCAACTAAGCTTTTAAGAGCTTAGTTTAGCTTATAGCCAGCTTAAGAGTAGATAAGACACCTTATTGAGAGCTTATTGAACAGTTGAAAACTTATTTAAACCATTATATGCTAGGTGAAAATAAATTAAATCACAAGATTTAAGAGTGAACTACAATTTTATTAATAAAACTAAATTACAATGCTTTAAAAAGAGATTACAAATATTTAAAATGACATTTAAACTAAAAATTATAATAAGCTACGTTTACATTAAGACTACACTAAATTAAGCTAGATGATGATGTGAGTGAGGAAGGACTTGTATTTATAGCCAGAGATAGATGCTTCTAGGTCTTCAAGTTTATTAGACGCTCCTCTTAATCCAAACCCTCCATTCTTTCCAATCATTAGATCCTCTCCTGAAGCCGTTGGATTAGAATTAATCACACAGATTGCCATGCTGGCACTCCCACTTCTTTGGAGCATGTGTGCTTTATTTGCACTAGTTTTAGTGCAAATTTTCCCCTTTGGTGTGTTTGTTTGAATCCACGCGTCATTCCCCCTTGCTAGCTTGTCCAATCAAATGCTCTTGATTGACGTTTTCTTTTTTGAATCAG
This sequence comes from Tanacetum coccineum, assembly GCA_026074375.1. Lineage (NCBI taxonomy): Eukaryota > Viridiplantae > Streptophyta > Magnoliopsida > Asterales > Asteraceae > Tanacetum > Tanacetum coccineum. The sequence goes on from BQNB010020568.1 coordinate 52,765, forward strand.
TAGCTTCATACTTGGAATCTCTTTGCCACATAAGGGAGTGGGTTAATTTCATTTAAATCGAGTTAATTGCAAGGATGGTGAATTGGGGAAGACGGGTAAACAGTAAAACTGTTTTTCCCGCCCCCTTTTCTATTCGTTTTGTGTTTGACCCGGGAGTAAAGGGGTGGTTGACTTGGGCTCAGGGAATTGGGTTTGGGCTACAAGTTTATGATTTGGGCTTGGTTTAGGGATTTAAGGGTTTTAGTTATAAAGAGTTAACGACCGTTAGTAAAGAACTAACAGTGTTATCAATTTTGGGCTTTTTGTGAAATTAGTTTTAACATTAAGGCTCATTTATGTATTTTTTAGGGTTTTGGCATTTTGTGGGTTGACCAAGGGTTGTCTTTGTTGACCTTTTGCTAGAAAGTTCCGGCTCTTATGCACTCTATCCGTTCCCGTGTCCGTGTTTGTCCGGTTTTGACCGTTTTCTTGTGATTTTTGCATTATTCGTACCTACACATTCACAAACAACAAAATACACAAATACAAGCATATTTTTGCACATTTTGATCGTTTAAAGGTTATTTTTGGTATACAAAAGATATGTGATTTCTCACATATCATGTATCTTAGTCGTATAATTCAAATTTTCAAGGTCTTGTAACCCTAATACTCGGAGAGTATTCGTATTATTTGTAATAATAATATTGGAGCTTTTATTGTTGAAATTATATTGTTTTGTGTTATAGAAGAATTCTTCTTATATCAAAGATTAGATTCCGCATAATCTTTAGTATTATCAAACTTAGTTTCTTAAACTAAGTTGTGTTAGATTTATCTAGCATAACTAAACCTTAAACAAGCTTAAGGAATTCGATCATTAGAAGTTAACTGGGATCAACAGTGAGGTAGGTAGTCTTTCATACATCATGATGGTGAATGAAAGAGTTACAAACAAAAGGCCACTGAAATTAAAATCTTACTTAATAGGAATCAAGCGAGTAGACCTAACTTAAACTAAGTTCGAAACCTAACTATTCCGCAGGCAACGGCGCCAAAAACTTGATGTGTGCGGTTGTCGTAAAGACTTCTACAGTAAGTTTTACAACTCCCTAGGCGGTGTACCTAATCGTTGCAGTGTAGTATAGGCAAGACTCGGGGGGTTGTTGTCGTTCTCGTAGGGAATAGGTTAGGAAGGCTCGAACAGCGCTTAGCTGAGATCTACGGGATTGAAAGGAGATTTGTTTTTGTTTTTTATATTTTATAGAAAGCAGATAAAATCAATGGTTTGAGAGGTTGGTTTATTAACTAATTAATTAAACTAAATATAATCTATACTACTAGTGATAACTTTATGATAAGATCGTGTATTTACTTAATCATGCATTACTCATTAGATTGCTTCTCCTAATCATGTTTCCTTGTCACACTCGTGATGATCTGTGTAAGTATTTCCTAAGTCATGAACGAATTATACGAACCCGCCGTCTATTTAATTTTCCGTTAAGGCGACGCACAAGTAAGGTAGTATAAAGACTATTACAAGCCCCCTAAGAGTATATTAAATGTAATTGAAATATCTTAAGATGGATCAACAATATTAGGGGTAAGGTAGTATAAAGGTGTTTTATGTTGGTTTATTTCTATCTTCTGCGTTTCCCTATGGTCTATGCCAAACTATAATTATCTTAGGGCTATTTTTTTCTAAGCCTAACAGGCATCATTATCACAAAAGCAACTGTTTAAAAGGATCTACAATCTAACTTTCATGCAATCATAAGTAGATATAAGGGAGGGTTTGGCTAAAACATGTTAATAAGAAGAAAGAATATAGATCAATCAAACAAACACATAGACTTATTGAATGATTTAAGATAAACAATCTTACTGATTAATAAACATGGATTATAGCGTCTGTTACCATTAGGGTTTGAGGGCCTACAAGATGGACTAAAGCTTGACAAAATACTTAGGGTTCGGCTCCCAAAAGTTATACAAAGTTACACACTTAAAACCCTAAATTCAGTTTTGCATATATAGAGAAATCGTCGCGACGGTATCCAGTTATAGTCGCGACGCCATCCAAAGTATAATATTCTAGATCTGATTTAAGTTGGTTACGTCCTGACGCCGTCGTCAATTATCTGACGTCGTTACTAGAAAGACCGCGACGGCGTCGCTTTATGCTTGCGACGTCGTCTCCACACTCTGTGAGCACAATTCTTCAAGAGATTTAGTGTAGGTCCGTAGTCTTGTCTGTTTCTTCTCTAAATGAGCCCAAGTCACGTGTATTTCCTCCAAATGTCATTCAAGTGCTAAAAACTAAAACAAACGATTAAGCACATAATATGGGCATATTTGCATGATTTAAAGGGTTAAATGACCCCGAAATAGTGTATAAAATGACACCTCATCAGTTGTTAAGAAAGGTAACCTTGAATTTCTGGTTTGTAAATAGGTTGCAAACCATGGTGGTGATGAACTAGTGGACAAAGGAAGACCACTAAAGAGGAAAATGGTGTATGCTGAATAGATGGATGATGCATATACTGAAGACGAACATCAATGCTGAGAATGCAAAGAATGGGTCATTTTTGTGCTATCTTCTATTACTAATGTTTTAGATCTTAAATTACCCTTGTATTATTTCTTGTAATTTTTGTTGTATGTATATGTGGTATGTTTAAGAGAATCAAGTTATGAAAGCTTGCTAGTTGTGCAACTTGTTTCCATTATTTTGTCTCCAAGGTAACAATGTAGGTCAAACAGAGTAGTGGTCAAACACAGTTGGAAAAATTACATGGTCTTTGGTTTAGACAAAATGGGTGAATGGGTGTCAGTTCAAGGATGAATAGTATAATTTATCCACAAAACAACTACAATACCAACAAGACATTATAGTGAAATTATTCATTCATTAACAACCAAAACTTGCAATCATACATTCATGAAAAAACTGAAAGACAGAAATGTTTACAAAAAAATCAACCCAAAAGCAAAAAAGATAACCCCGCAAGCCGACTATCTCCCATTTACAGAGTTTTATAAATATTAACCTCCTTATGGATCTGAAGGCGTAACTGTAAAACTACCTTCCTCATCTCCATCGCCTTAATCAGATCATCCTTCTAAAGACCCTTGAGTTCCTCCCTCGTTTTATAGGCCTCCAAATTTCCCGAAAAATGTTCAAGATCTTGTATAAATGAACGCCTTTCATCTATACTTTAAACCAACTGCATCGTTAAATTAGAAAGTTCATTTGCTAGATGAGCTTCCCTTTAGGTCTGCATGCCAAAATAAACGACCAATTGCTCTCGCAGCTTCGTAGAATTTGTTAAAGCCCTGAGCTCCTCCAGATGAACAAATCCACAATCAACAGCCATAGAAAAAGTTAGGTTTTAGGATAGTGAAAGGGTTTAGGAAGTTAAGGTATGTATGTGTATGTTTTGGATATGAGGGACGGTATGCGAAGTGAATTTAAATATAAGTGAATATATGGATATGAATCGACTACACAAACAAAGAGTCGAAAACGCAATTATTACATTAGGAAGGTAAATGTAAAACGCGGTTAAACTGTGACAGCACATCATGAAATGATTTCAAGGACCAATCGTGCAAGTAACGTGTAGAACATTTATTGTGTCTTTGGCGGGAAATGGAAAACCAATAGAACGCATTAAGGGACCATTGGTACAAGTTACAAAAACACTAACAAAACCACTAGGTAACCCAACGGGCAACGGTCATAAAGTATGCGACTTTTTTACTAGACAAAAACACAAACAAAGTCAAAATTAGACAACCGTTTCAATAATGTCTTCATCTTCTTCCATCCCTCCTACAGAGTGTAAATATAGGCTTCCCTTGATGACGCTCACCTCTTTGACAAGTGAAAATCCTTCTATACGATTTGGTGTTTGCCCTAACAAATATGTAATCCGTTGCTTTTTTCTAGATCTTATTTTATTAGCTAATTATAAATTCTCTTATTATCATAAAAAAAGGAATTAAGCACTGTAAAAGATGGAATTGGTGTGATCCGGAGTTAGAGAATAAATGGTACATATATCATTTGTATGAGATGCATTTGCTTCTTAATACCTCGCAAAGAGAAGAACTAGAAAATGAATTAAGAAGCCGAGAAGAACTTGTAGTCCTTCAAGTTGAGTTTGCTGATATGGAAGGTTAAATGCAGCAACTCATAGAAGAATTAAAGAAAAGTCAAAATAATGCTTTCTTTTAGAAGTCATCTATGATAGTGTTTGGGGTAATGGCTTCGTTTATGTTTGTTATGAATTAGTTAGTTAGGGTTTATTTAGTCTAATCAGTTGTATAAATCATTCATGATCAGTTGTTGTTTTGGTGCCAAATGGTTATATAGATTATTTTACTTTTGCTAAATCATACCAGTAAACCCAATTGACTTTTACTAAATCATACAAGTAGACTTTATAAGTCAAACAACAATACACTAAATGTTGACTTTATTAGTCAAACAAATTAAGACATTCATCCACAACAATATGACTAACAACCGAATCTATTCATTTCATCAATCAACACAAAACCACATTCATCTACAATACCATAACCCATCACCTACTAAGAACATCTACCAAAAAAGCAACTTCCCTAAAGCTTCATATTGTACAATAAACATAAAACCTAAACACAACCTAACTGATGATGAGAACTTTCATCAACTTGATTCGCTTTTCTTCAACCACAGCAAGGATTTCTTCAAGCTTATTATGTGACCTCAACAAACCAAGGATAATCTTAACAGACATTTGACACATTGGTTGATCAAACCACTGAAGGAAGTTGACACATGTTGGACACTAACACCAGTTACGTATAACGGGGCTTGAGGGGCCAAACAGGTAATAAAAATCGACTTTAAGGATTAGCGACATCGACCCCCATTATTTAGAGACTGAATTCACAATCTGATCTAAGTACAGGAACGGGCTCTGTAATTTACCATAATATTTATCATATGTTGCTAAGTTTGGTAACAACATACGTTACAAAGTTTGTGAAGGATCACACCAAACTTAAATCTCAAATACGCAAAGGTTCGATTTTGCTAAAGACAACTTCATTATCACATAATTTGAAAGCCTAACTAGTGAGCTCTCTATGAAAGCTAATTTATAAATTAACGATATGGACTAAAGGTCATTTGGTCTCATGGGTAAGCGGCTCCATGAACGACTAGTTAGTGAGTTCAATTTTCAACCGAGGCATACATTCGCTGTTAGGTGTAACTAGCAGGGTACCCGCATGTTGCGGCGGCGGGTACCCTGTGACGATTAACCTGAGAAATAAAAATAATTTGATCTCGGTGAGGCATGGTTCGCCCCTTTTTATCAATTCCGACGGGTCTACTCTGGTTCGTCTTCGGACGGCTTTTATTGGCTAGCCGTACCGATGGTGACTCCGGTTCCCGGTTTAACTTGTTGGTCTGGTCCGATTTTCAAAACTATATATACCATCATTGTAGGGAGACATCATATGTACGCTTTTGTAGATATATGCTTTTAATTGTTGTACAATGTGAATATATAATTGTATTTTTAAGTAATTGGTGTATTAATCATTTATTAATTACGTATTAATTATTTTTATTTTCAAATATTATGTAATGGAGTGTTATAATAGGAGTATTTATTATGTATTAATTATGTTTTAATTGTCAAGTTCTAATTATGTTCCTAGGGTTTGTACACCATGCTTAAATGATTGTAACTTGAAAATTCAAGCCTTCTATTTTTAAAAGGCAAAGATGCTTAATATGTAGTATAGATATAGATATGTGAATTTTTGTTTTTAAAAAGGTCAATATATAGAGAAAGGTTAAATTTACATTATAATTTTTTTAAACATCAAATAAACAAATCTTGGTTGTTCTTTTTTTACCAAACTAAAAAAACTAACTTTTATCATTCGTTTTAAAAATTAAATATATATAAACACTTAATCGTTACGCGAAATGAATCATACCGTCACATCAAGAATTAAATCATTTATCTATGCATGAATACTTCTATATATACTTTCGACGATTTTTTTTCTTCGAATTTTTTTATAAGTATTGAAATTTACTCCCTCAAAAATCACATATGAATTGTAATCTTAAAAATCAAGTGTAATTTCACATATCATATGTGATTTGTGAAATCACACATGAATTTTAAAATAACAATTCACATGTAAATTTTCAAGGCGTAAATTTCAGTACTTAAAAAACTCGCAAAATAATTTCGCGAAAAGTATATCATGATGCCCGTTTGCCGAAAGATAAAAAAAATTCGCGATGGTGTATTTTTTGCCCCTTAACAATTTGCCGTTTGATTTTTAAAGAATTTGTAATTCATGTAGATCTCACCTTCAACAATATAACATGTTGCAATCACAGATTTATACAATGTACGTTTGTGTATGAAATATAAAATATGTGCATCAATTATACGCATGAATATGTTAGAAATTGAGGTTAGGGGTGATGATAATCTTAGATATCTTGCTTGAATCGTGTAAGGTCGCCTTCTAAATAAAGTATTTCGGCCCTATCAATGATTAACACTGCATTCTCGAGTTTAATTTTGGAGCGAAATAAAAGAAAGAAAAGGAAATCGTGAAGAACTTATGTTCTCTAGCTTTTTTTAAAAGAGGAAAATGAATGACAAGAAGGAAATTTGAGGGGAAAATATGGCTAAAACTTTCCTCTAAAAAATGGTAAAAATTTAAAGTAAATTAAAGTTTTGCATGTCAAATGACAAAATTATCCTTATTTTTTAAACTTTAAAACTCAAAATATGATTTTAATTGTTAATGAACATATTATTTTCATTACAATAAATAAACACGTAATCATTCATTTGTATAAGTCTTATCTGTGTGTAGATAAACAATGGTGTATAAGTCTTGTATCTTGGTGGTCAAGCCTTGATGAGGTGAAGATCAAGTTTAGGGTTTGGTGCTTCTTTGGTAGTAGCTTACTTCCGTGGGGAAGTATTTGTGGTCTTAATGGTAGGAAGAATCACGAGATTCTTGTGGGTGGTCTTGGGTAGGTACAAAAGCTTTTCTTAGTGAGCACCGATATTAGTGCATATTAGTAGAGCAAAGTTGTACGGTTTATCCACCATAAGGATTAGTACTAGTGAATAGTTGATGACATCAAATAACGTCACTTTTATAGCATCATTTATCCCATGTTTCTTACCCATTTTGTATAAATTATTGCATGCATTGGTAATTAATTGCCTAAAGATGTTATATGCAATAATTATGGAGTAATTGGTGAAGTTATGCTAAAAGGCACACATTTTGGAGCTTAAACGAAGAAATCTCAAAATACTATTCTGACAACCTATACGCCATATCCATCAAGGAAGATACAACGTATCTATGCATGCACTTCATAAGAAACCACGAAGAATTAAAGAGCAATACTCCGTATCCAGAAGACTCTATATGTCGTATTGAAGATTATTTAAAGATTCTGGAAGATATTGAACGTGGTCCCTACTCTAAGAAACCCCTAATACGCCATATTGACCTCAACCAATACTGGGTATCAACAAATTTTCAGAGACTATGAATACAAATCCCTAAACACGAGTTTAGGGTGTGCTTGAACATATTTTCGAAACCCTAACCACAAAAGTTGATTTTCAGAAGGCAAGAAGAGCAAAGAAGGTCAAGTAACGTGCTTAATTCCATAGGAAACACCTTGTAATCATCTATACTCTGATAATCGTTCAATTTTTGGTATCATTCGTTTGACTCGGTTATTTTATCGTGGTTGATTCGATTATTATTCTTGTATTCATTACAATAGTTATTGGCTAATACCTTTAGGTATTAGCCATGTTTATGAAGATTTAATGTTTGGTTTGTTTATCTCGATTAATTAATTTATCGTTGATTGTTGATTATGTTTATCAATTTATACTCGTTTACGTGCTTAAGTATGCGATCTATCATTAATCTGGATCTAGGAATGCTAAATATCTAGCTAGCTAGATGTCGGGATATCTCTCTATATCCGCAATTTATAATCATATGATCACAAATAATGACCTATCCTTGCCATTGGTTTAGTGAACAAGTTGGACTAGCAGGTGACCTAGGATCAACAAATGACGTTCTGATTCCTTTGGTAAGGACTTGGACAGTGGACTACTAGTATATAAAGAGCCATTCAGCAGTAAGTTAGTAAAGTCTCGTTGAGATAGGGTTTAATAATATCACCATTATCAATCTCCTAAGATAGATTATAATCAACAAAAGATTACTTTATGCGGATGTGTTTAATTGTGACAGAATTATCGTGTCTAGGTTTTAGGAAAAAGTACCGCCTAAATCTAAGAATGATATGCCCCTCGAGATAAGTCAATCATTGCACTAATAAACAAACCTGCGTTTTAATCGGATTAATCATGGTTAATACAGTTTCCTTAAAATTGGCTTGACCGCTCTTCTATCTTCTGATTATCTGCTTGTGTGTGTTATCATATCTAGAATAGGTTTAAGTTACCACCAAAACCCGTGCCAGTCTCTCAGACTGAAAACCCCCTTTCATGTTAGAATTAGGTTTAACATAGGGTTAACATAGATTAGATAGATTAGAAATAACTTAGACAACTAAAATACTGGTAGACTTAGGAATTAACACTCTCGCTCTTAGTGGTCGACACACTACTTACCAACAAAGCTACAACTGATCGAGTACACTGCCCGTTAGTGTTGTTTTTAGGTAAAGTCGACAAAATATAAATGTAAAACTTAATAATAAATAATACCTACGCACAACGACACATCAAGTTTTTGACGCCGTTGTCGGGGAGTGAAGTTGTTTAATTTTATTTTTATTAGTATTTTAGTTTTAACTTTTAATTAATCTAGATTTAGTGTAATTTAATTTAATTTTTAATTTACTTTTCTGAGTCTTAGTGTAGGATCATCCATTTCACCTAAATTTTTTATAATTTTGTTTGTGTGTTTGTTTTACTTTTCTGTTTTATTTTTGTTTTCTGTACACTGTTTTGGTCGAACAATCGATACGGCGTATTCACCAGTTGAATACGGCGTATCAACCTTTCTAAACCAATACAGCATATTTCATTCAAACAGTCAATACGGCATATTCAGTCAATTGAATACGGTGTATCGACTATCTGATACAATAGCAGACTCTAGATTTTGGTATTCCGTTTCCGTGCTTAGTTTTCTGTATTTTCTTTTCTCGAGCATATCCTACAGATTTTTTATCCTCTGTTTCAAGTATTGCATGACAAGGAGTTCGAACAAAAATCTCATCCAACCATTTGACAAACCTGAGCGAGTTTTTCATTCAAATCTTAAGCTTTTCAAGACACCGAGTCTTGATTATTCGAATTCACCAAAATTCGATTTATTTTCTGCGAAGATCAGTCTGAGGGAGAAGTTACTGAGACAATGACGGAACCAACTATGGAGGAGTACATGACCAAGACCCGAGATGGCTATGGGTCAGGAATTTCTAGGCCTAAGATCGATGAAAAGGCCCAGTTTGAGCTGAAGGGTTAATTTCTCAAAAAGCTACATGATAACACTTTCAGTGGATCGGATAATGAAGATGCCAATGAACATATTGAGAAAGTTCTTGATATTGTTGATATATTTCGTATCCCTAACATAACTCAAGATCAGGTAATGCTTTTGAGAAAGTACTGTCCACCTGCCCGAACTGCTAAAAAGATGAAGGAAAACAATAACTTCCAACAAGATCCTGATGAAACTCTTCACCAAGTGTGGGAACGATTCAAGGAGCTTTTATTGAGATGTCCTCAACACTACTTAACGGATATGCAGGAAGTGATCTCATTTTATAAGGGAATGGATGTAGCTACTAGATAGATTCTTGATTCCAAAGGTGTCATACCATCTATGAAAGCTGCTAATACAAAGAAAGTCATCCAAGAGATGGCTGATCATTCCTAAAAATTGCACAATGGAACATCTATTAGGTGTAGAAGTACTGAAACTTTTGATGGATTAGCTACTATTCAAGCTCAACTTAATAACCTTAGAAGGGAAATCAAAAAAGTAAATGAAAAAGCGTATGTTGCTAAAGTAGGTTGTGAATTATGCAAGGGACCTCATTACACCAAGGACAACCCACTAAAATAAGAAGGAAAAACACTTGAAGAATCATATTACACTCAATTTGGTGTGCCATTCTCACAAGGAGGACAATATAGAGCGGCAGCTCTAGGATTCTACCAAAGGAACAATGGAAACCCTTCATATCAAGAGCAAAGACAAACAATGAAAGAATCGCTAAGCAAGTTTATGGCCGAATCTGCGAAAAGACATGAAGAAAACTCCAACTTGATCAAGGAAATTTGAGCTTCCACGGATGCTGCTATCAACAATCAAAGAGCCTCGATCAAGGCTTTGGAAATCCAAATCAGGCAAATGAGCAAGGTACTGCAAGAAAGGGGATCTGGAAATTTACCTAGCTCAACTAAAACGAAACTGAGAGATCATGTCAAGTCTATCTCGACTACTGTTGAAACTAATACGACCTTGATACGTTGTACTGGACCTAGCTGATACGCCGTATCGGGACCACATAATAGTATGTTGTCTTTCATGCCAAGTCAAGCGACTATTCCTTTTTTTAGTCATTTGTATGATGATTGTTGTGATGAAGAGGAGGGATCATATGAACTGAAAGACTTGGATGCCTATTCAATTGGAACTACACTTCTCGACGATGCCCTACCTACTAAGGAAAAAGACCCAGGGAGTTTCACTTTACCTTGTTTTATTAATAATTTATGGTTTAATAAAGCCTTGGCTGACTTAGGGGCTAGCGTTAGTTTTATGCCTTTCTCGACCTATACCAAACTAGGGTTAGGTGAGTTAGCTCCTACTAAGTTGATTGTTGAATTGGATGATAGAACCGTGAAACGTCCCAAAGTAATAGCAAAAAATGTTCTAGTATGGATTGATAAATTTGTTTTCCCAGTAGACTTTAATGTTCTTGACATGCCTCAGGATATCAAGACCCCTTTGATCCTAGGAAGACCATTCTTGTCTACTGCTTACGCTAAAATCAATGTGTTTAAAAGAAAAATAACTTTAAGAGTAGAGAATGACAAAGTTGTGTTTAAAAGTGATAAACTTACTAGCAACATAATTAAGAGGGTCTATACGTTAAGTTTAAGCTAAAGGATGGAACTTGATTTAGAGGATAGGCTAATGGGAGAAGCTTTGATTTTGAATAGATCATTAGACCCTTTGTATGGAGACTATATTGAGCTAAATGATCTAAATGAACCATTAGAGCTTAGGAGAAATCAAGTTGATGATTTAGAACCCACCATTGAGGAAGGTGTGGTTGTTGATGAACCTATGATGGATATAGTCAAAACCAAGTGTGATAATGTGATCATTAATGGATTAGATGAGTACCCTAGTTATTGTGACTTTGATAGGAAAATCCATATCAAATGTGCTTATAAACTACAGTTTTCATGCATGATAGGTTACGAACATGTTTGTTGAAAACGTAGAGGGGGTGAATACGTTTTCGATTAAAATCTTAAAACTTTTTGTATCAAATGCCCGATCAATCGTGACTTAATATGAATTGTACCAAATATAGTCAATGACTATATAAATAATGGAAATCATAGAATAAACAAGTTGTCATAACACAAGCATAAACATCAAGCAATAACACAAACATAATTATAAAGTAAAGAGATAACGATATGTAAACAAGAAAGCAAACCAAAAATGATGATTTATAGTGGTTCGGTCACGGAGCTCCTCTCCGCCCTACTCCACTCTCCGAGTACCCAACTGGAGAGTTACTTCACTAGATCAACAAGCTCCCTTATCGGCGGAGAAAACCTTACACAACGTCGCTTACACTTTTTCCGGTACAAAGCTAAATACCGAGTTCTAGATCAAGGTAGAACCAACCTAACATCCCTTTCAACACAACAATAAAACCCATATTCTAACTCGCTAGAAAAACCCCATATAACCTTTACATATTACAAGGTATTTGATTGATAAATGCAAATGAATCAATGATTATCTAAATTAAATTCCATTGATGGGATGTCTTCAAATGGATGAATAACATGAGATCTCTAGTCTTGTAGATCTTTTTTTGTATATGCTTGGTGATTGATGGAAATGACAAGATCTTCAAGGCTTGCTTTGGTGGATCATCATAGAAGTATGCTTACAACAAAATGAATGTAAGAAGCATTATGATCATATGCAAATGGGGGGTTTAATAGGTGTTTGCTACTGATCTAGAAGAAGGAAAAATGCAGAGAGAAAATGTGTGAAAAAGGGTGTGTAAATGGTGAGATTTAGTTTGCTATTTAAAGGCAAATTCTGCACTGTAGCCCGGTTCTGCCGGTTCCCTTGTAGAAGGGAACCGGCCAGTGTAAACACATGGAACCAGCACACAGTTTTGCAATCTATATTTTAAAAAAATTTGTGATAAAAAATCTTATGAAATCTAATGTGATCTTGAAAGAGTTT